>JAQBSW010006684.1:0-46614 GCA_029291075.1 Eudiplozoon nipponicum | reverse complement strand
TTTTGTTTATAAACAACAGACACCCGCGCGTAACAAGCCGGACGGACATCGTGGATTACTGTGTCTAAGCTGTCACAGCCGGTATTTACTTTTTTGTGTGCTCTTGATCCATTATCCAATGTGATTTATGACTTACTGCTTATGTGCCTAGATATTAACTTTGTGTTAAGAATATTTTATTTTATTGCCGTCTAGAGCATGGTCAATTTTGACTAACATTGAATTTTAAGTTATTTTGTAAATTTATTCATAATCTACGCATGGTAATCGACTTAGCCTTCTCACATCAATACACAGAGAAAAAGGAACTGACGCCAGCTAGAAAGTGAGACTATTTATAAGCACGGCACACGAAACCGATTTCTTTGGACGTCAGATACCAGGCATATGTAGAAATCTCATAGTATCAGTAAATATACCTTACTCCGCGAAAAACCTCCTACAAGTTGATCGACGAATTGCGCATTTATATTGGTAAAAAATATTTGATATCTACATTAACGGTTGGTTTTTTTCTGAATGCTGGCAAAGGCAGGTGTGTTACCTTAAATACCACTCGTAATTTAGCTGCATTAGATGTGCGTTTTAAATCCGCTTCAACTTCCTTTTGCGCTATGCAAGAAACTGCATCTACCTTAAAAGGGGTATTCTAATGAAATGCTTTCTTGTCTCATCCGAAATACGTATGTTTCTGTTGCCTTCCCCATTTAATAATTGGCTCAATTTTTTGTCTAGGAGAGCCATTAGACATTAAATCGTTTATCGCTTTAGTGTATTCGTACCCTTTTGAGTCGGGACTAACCAGTCTGTCAATTCTTAAAATACATCCGCGAACTGTTGATAAATTATAATAAAATGGCACAAAACTGCAGTAATATAAGAACTTTGCAGACCAGGTTGGTTTATTGCAAATTGTTCTCTTTAATTTACCATTAGTATCATAGTAGTTCATTTAAGAAAGGCAGGCAATCAACGTTCTCGTGCTCTCACCCGAAAGTAATATTCTTATGCGCTGTTCGAAACATTGATACAATGTATGTGATTGCGACCTATTTTAAGGACTAGAAAAATATCATTCAATTATAATATGTACTGAGTACTTTTACTCATGTCACTTTGGTCAATATATTTGACCTATCAATTTATATGTAATGATATTTATTAGTAGATACTTTAGAAGGATATGAGAAAGGGTTCTATAAATTTTATTAAGGCTAGCATTCCAAAGATAACTTTGCTAACCTTTGCGCGGGTTATTAACATGTTTATAAACTTCTTTTGAACTATGTTCTACAGCACAATCCATAATTCACCCGGAGAAATTTTGTATATTTTCCCTTTTTTTCCAAAGATGACATTGGTAAAAATATTGAAATTATATCACCGACTTTTTAAAATTTTATTCAATCCTAATACCCAAATTTATTGACTGACACCAGACCAGTTAGACCTGCTTTTTAACAAATTGCCTTCTCCCTGCAATTCATATATCATATGAACGCATTTCATTTCCTACGCTACACATTCTGACTTGCTTTTATCAGCACTCTCTATTGGCTGGCTGCCTTGATCTCCATCGACTCTCAAAATCTATCCACGCTGTTTCACTTGCACAACTTGTTGTTGCTTAATTAATTAATTATAGTGTTATCGCACATGTTATCAGCAAGAACCCAACTGGCCTTCAAGATAACTCTTGCGACATCATGCTTTTGCAACTCTACTGGTTGATAACCATCTACCAAACGATCATATACAAGATAACAGAATATACAATGCAAGTCTGTCAGAACTTCTAGATCAACGCCTCTGATCGAGGAATCTGCTATTCTCGGTATTTACCGGTGTAGTGGCTCATTCCCTATTATATAATAAAAGCCCCAAATATGTCAAATACATATAAGTCTTGGTGCGTTTGTAGGAATCTGATGTATGCTGATAAATTTATGAGCAGGTGTTTAATGAGTTAATCTTTTTCTCCAAGTCTACCAGGTTTTTACATGAGATTCCTTCACCGATGCCATCAATGTTCTCAGATTTATGATTAGCCTCCATGTCAAACACAATTATATTTACTTAACTATGTATTAGGCAAAATGACAAAGTACCTTATACGCAACAGTGCACACCAACCGTTTGATCTAGAATGAGATTTGAAATATAGAATAATAAAATTTCCTGTTCCTTATCGTTCGCAATATGTTCGAATAAGAAACAAAGCTTGAACTAATAAAAGTATGTCATGTTGAAGATCAAAATTGTGAATGTTCAAAATGTTACAAGATTGCTATGATTCGTCAACATAGAGACCAATGCAAATCAGTCACAAAATACAGAAAAATGAAATCAAGCGCAATTCAGCAGTATAATTACGCGAAATTATTTAAACAAAGACTTTTCTCGAATTTAAACTGTAACGGCTCAAGAAAAATTAGCCGGCATATTGCCTAAATATAATTGAATTTTCGTTTACGAGGCACCAATTAAAACAAGTTAAAATTTTCCGAAAACTAATGGCGTGCGAGCTTTCGTTTTCAAATCTATATAAGCAAGGTGCATTTACCATGCTTGTCATTAGCACGTTTGGTCTCTGCTGTGCACTACGTTTATTTGCTGTCTCGCGTCATATTGACTGTTCGCAAACGCTGACTTCAGGACTAGCACCATTTGAGCTGAGACAACTAGTAACAGGGATATCACGCCAATCTTGTTGCTGCACAACTAGTGAAACGGTTCGGTCATCTATTTATTGGACCTCTACGTGTACCAGTCACCATGGTATTTTAGCAGATCTTCAACAAGATATTTTTGAGCCTTCAAACAGCTAATCGCCCTCTGATTTTGATGACACAACAATGGAACAACAGCCAGTCAACCAGGGCCGGCCTCAAGTGTCTAGGATTAATTCTAGACATTGCTAAACTACCTTACTTTCTCGGAATTTGACGGAGAACGCAATTTTGGCCCTAATAAGGGCCACAACAGTAACTGTATCTCAGCCTCCCCGGCTCTTAACTTCATTGTAACGTCACACGGCATTTACTTGAAGCCTGGGCGTTTATAAAACAAATATATTATTTTTAATGATATTCATTTCAAGCACCTACGATAGTTTAAATTAATTAATAAATTGTTACTTTAATATTTTGGAGGTTATAATTCTCTCCGCATACATCACCTTCTCAAAAAAGGGTCTAGTAGTAAACGTAATCTCCATAATTTGGCTGTCGTTGAATCCTTGTGGATCTTTTTTGGCACATTGGTGCCCCTGCAATGCTGTTGCGCATATTTCATTTGCCTCTCGTACGGCTGGTTCACTTGATATTGATAGAGCGTGATGATCTTGTAACACGCTTAAAATTGGTATCGAAGCCGTAGAAAATGCGTCTTGTATGCATTGCTCGTTTGAATGTGTCATCTTTTAGGTTGAGTTGCACATATCAGACTCGGTCATAGAACGATTTTCTATTAACCCATCTTGTCCTCATCAATTCAGATAAATAAGGAAATGCAACGATCTAAAGTTACACGATGATCCAAACTATTTACATATATGAGGAAATTTTTTTATATCATCCACTTGACATTGTAGTTCCTCTCGTATAATGGAGTCAAACAATTCTTCTTATTCTTATTAGCTACATAAATATGCAATGTCAATCAAAAATCGGTGGACACATAGCACTTGGTTTTGAATTATCTTGTCTTCGTCTGGGACAAATTACTCATCGTAAATGTAAGTATTCCAACAAGTCATCCAATGTAATTGGAAGCCAAAACAAGGCTACATAGAGAGCCTAATAGAAGATCTCCAAGTAGCCATAATGGTTCCACATAAACCAATTCTACTAGGGAAGATTCTAAATGTGTCCTATTTCTGTTGCGCTGGGCTAGCAATACCATTACGTTCACTTTCCATTGAAGCCTTTCTATAATCCAACTTACCCAGAGATTGTAGTCGCTACTATGCAGTACATTTATTCCCATGTCCCAATGTTGATAAATGAGGAAAAGTAACTAAACGCAGTTTTACATGAGAATTGGAATACCCCACGTTACTGCCAGTGCATGCACAATTCTAGTCAACATTGATTTATTGAAATAGCGTTTCCAATAAGGAAGCAAAATAATACATTTTCTTTTTTATTAAAATTGAAAAGCACTGTTTTCAAGTCGTAATTTTTGCAAGACATAACATGTTTAGATATAGACGTACGAGCATCACTAACCTTATTACACAGCAACCAGTTTGTTCTGTGCTCCGACAAGCGTGAATTTAATCTTCTACACCATCTGCCTTCATTTCATTGTCCACACAAAAAATCCCAATCATAGATTAAGTTAGATACAGACTGCATTTCAATCTTACCTTTTGCGCTAGTTAGAAGAAATTTGGTAGTAGACCTTATCATAATTAAGTCAGCTGCTAAATATTTAAAAGCCAAAGCGGAACGCAATCTATCTCTTATGCTCTTAATTTCCTCTTCACCTTAATATTGTAAGTGAATATAAACAAGTTTCTTATCGGTAGTATAATCATTTACAGCGGAATTTATTATCCTGTAGGGGCCTTTTGCGGGATTAATTACTCCCTACATTTGATTGGTAGCGGCTGCGGAGATCCTTGCACATGATCAATCCCCGGCTTTTTTCCCGATGTGTGATGGGAGAATACTAATACTGGTAAATATTGTCACTGATAATTGATGGATAAAAATCATGTAAAAACAGTCTTGAAAAGACATCACAAATAATTATTCCACTATTTGCTAGGTTTTAAATGATTTAGTTATAATAATCCATTGAACTATAGAATTTGTGAATGTGATTGAGGAACATCTGATGTCCTGATGCGTGAAATCATATCTAAATGCAAAGAAAAACTTTCGTTCCACATATGCACTATAATCCACCGCAAGTTCCCTCCTTATTGCGCGCGGGAGTGTATATTTATTTAACAAAACCCTATTAATTACAATTAAAATAGAAATTCAAGTAATTTCAATTAAAACTGCTTGAAACTAACAGAGATTTTATCTAAAATCACAGTTAAAATAACTAATGTGTAAAAACAGAGTTAGACGATTTGACCTTAAAGAGCACTAAATTTGTCAAAATTGAACATCGTTGGGTTGTAACGCGGAGTCGCGTGTTACAGTATATCTAATATTCATTATTTAAATCAAGTTTGCGAACTTGAAGTAAACACCAATCCCATTGTAGTTAACCAATCGTCGAACAACATAACAAGACTACCGCCAGCCGCAACGCACTGACGCGTTTCGACCTTCCTTGATCATCATCAGAGTACGACGGCAAACTGACTATCGAGGATCAAACCGCATTGAATATATATTGAAATCAAATTTAGATATGCGGCTCTCACCTCTAGCAGTCTTGCATACATTGAACTTGACTGGAAATGTCGGCTGCACAATTTCTATGCAGTCACGAACATTAACTGGTTAAATACAATGGGATTGGTGTTTACTTCAAGCTCGCAAACTTGATTTAAAGAATTGTTACTACCACCCGCGCAATCAATTTTTGTTTAAATTGTATTGCCTATATATGTATATGTGGCGAAAGCTGCAAACAGTTAATGTTCAGGACTGCATAGAAATTGTGCAGCCGACATTTCCAGTCAAGTTCAATGTATGCAAGACTGCTAGAGGTGAGAGCCGTATATCTAAATTTGATTTCCATATATATTCAATGCGGCTTGATCCTCGATAGTCAGTTTGCCGTCGTACTCTGATGATGATCAAGGAAGGTCGAAACGCGTCAGTGCGTTGCGGCTGGCGGTAGTTTTTTATGTTGTTCGACGACTGGTTAAATACAATGGGATTGGTGTTTACTTCAAGCTCGCAAACTTGATTTAAAGAATTTTTACCACCACCCGTGCAAACAATTATTGTTAAATTGTATTGCCTATATATGTATATGTGGCGAAAGTTGCAAACAGTTAATGTTCGTGACTGCATAGAAATTGTGCAGCCGACATTTCCAGTCAAGTTCAATGTTTGTGAGACTGCTAGAGGTGAGAGCCGCATATCTCAATTTGATTTCCATATATATTCAATGCGATTTGATCCTCGATAATCAGTTTGCCGTCGTACTCTTGTAACACGCGGCTCTGTGTTACAACCCAACGAAGGTCAATTTTTACAAACGCTGTGCTCTTTAAGGTCAAATATTCTAACTCTGTCCTTAAACAATATTTCTCTTAGCTGTGATTTTAGGAACAATCTCTTTTAGTCTCAAGCAGTTTCAATCGATATTTATTGAACTGCAATTTTATTTGTAATTAATAGTGTTTTTATAAAATAGAGAGAACCGCGCGCGATCCGAGAGGATCACGCGGTGATCTGTTGTGTCATTGGGTATAAATACAATTCTGTTCAGACATTTGTGTAACAATAACCACTTGTGTATAAAACATTTTACTTTATAAACATAAATCAATTTTACTATGTTCATATTATCATGTATTTTCAATCATATGACTATATTCATGCCAATCCAGACATTTGTGCTAAACATTTCGCTTTATAGACATAAATCACTTTATATTTATATGTGCTACATTGTGTGGAATATATACATGAAACCTTTCTTCGGCCTTCTAATATTAACCATCTGAAAAGGAACAGACTGATTGAATGCTCGGGTACTAATAATAGCAACCATTGATAAGGAGTAGGGGTACGAAATCAGGAACGAGAAAGCAAGAGCGAAAAGTACCCCTACATTATGGTGCCCCGGTTCGTCGAACTCACAGCCAGTAAGGAATTAATAAACAGCTAGATTTTGAGAAATTCAAGCACTTTCAATGAAGGCCACTACACACGTTATTGGCCTCGGAAACGGCCGCACATACCCGCGCACAGACACGACGTTCAAATGGGCGTGGTCACCCTCAACAACTCAGGTGATTCCGCCCATGGAAGGTTCGGGAAGACGGGTGGGGTCAGCATCCTCCTCGGCGGCAGCAGAGGCTGAGCACCCCAAATTGTTGGCCGCTCCCACGTCTGATGTGGCTCGAAGCACGTTGCCTTCGCGGTAGAGCGCAATCAAACTATTGTCTTTACAGCGACGGCTCCAATTAAGTCATGCTTCAAACGCCCAAATGCCAGCAGTCAATCTCATCGCCGGTTGCCACTATCAACATACTTTCTCATCCGTGACGCAATCTCTGGCGAATGAATCTGTCATAGACACTGGGATCAGATGTAAGCTCACTACGCCACACAATTATCTCGAACCAACCACCCAGTCGACACCAACAGTCTGACCTGCGCGAATGGCTCCAACATAGCGACGTTTGGGGTACGAGTACACGCAATCTCGTTCTCCAACTCAAAATGATGTTTCAAATATCCGTTCATCATCGACAACACGACATGAAACATCATTGGACCTGTGACTTTCTCGAACACTTCGACCTAACCATCATCGTCTAAGACGCGAGAAATAGAGGAGCCAGTATCAGTGTTGACAGAACCAAAATCAGTCGTTATACGGCATGAAAGAGCAATAACATTTACTGTAAGGTTAGCCCACTTCATTGTGTACTAATTTTTCACTGTCGGGGGTGTATGTAACACGCGGCTCTGTGTTACAACCCAACGAAGGTCAATTTTTTACAAACGCTGTGCTCTTTAAGGTCAAATATTCTAACTCTGTCCTTAAACAATATTTCTCTTAGCTGTGATTTTAGGAACAATCTTTTTAGTCTTCAAGCAGTTTCAATCGATATTTATTGAACTGCAATTTTATTTGTAATTAATAGTGTTTTTATAAAATAGAGAGAACCGCGCGCGATCCGAGAGGATCACGCGGTGATCTGTTGTGTCATTGGGTATAAATACAATTCTGTTCAGACATTTGTGTAACAATAACCACTTGTGTATAAAACATTTTACTTTATAAACATAAATCAATTTTACTATGTTCATATTATCATGTATTTTCAATCATATGACTATATTCATGCCAATCCAGACATTTGTGCTAAACATTTCGCTTTATAGACATAAATCACTTTATATTTATATGTGCTACATTGTGTGGAATATATACATGAAACCTTTCTTCGGCCTTCTAATATTAACCATCTGAAAAGGAACAGACTGATTGAATGCTCGGGTACTAATAATAGCAACCATTGATAAGGAGTAGGGGTACGAAATCAGGAACGAGAAAGCAAGAGCGAAAAGTACCCCTACACTCTGATGATGATCAAGGAAGGTTGAAACGCGTCAGTGCGTTCCGGCTGGCGGTAGTTTTGTTATATTGTTCGACGATTGGTTAAATACAATGGGATTGGTGTTTATTTCAAGCTCGCAAACTTGATTTAAATAATTATTACCACCAACCGCGCAAACAATTATTGTTAAATTCATAAAATTTATTGATTGATCTCCGACATGCACATGACTAACGCAGACCACAATTATATCATCAACATAACTGTTGTATAGTTTAAATTTAATTCGTAAATGAAAGTTAGATCTTTTCAACATGCGCATAAACAAATTGTCCATGACGGTGGTCAGAGCGGAACCCACTCCTAGAAATTTTTTCTTTCTGTATAGTTAACCAGTAAAAATTAATTGTATATCTGATCAGCTTGAATACAAGAATCTCGCCAACTTCGTTTCACGTAGTTAATAATTTTGGAAAAATTTCCGGATATAATCATCAGGAACATCAGTAAATAACTAGTCAACATCGAAAGAACAAATCCAATGATTTTTAATGTTAAATTAGTCTACTGTAGCAGCACATTCAAAAGAATATTACAAACTGTACACAGCTAGGTGATCCCTCACTTAATTTACTTTACTTTACTTTACTTTATTGCGGCTGACTCCTTTTAGAGGATAAGCCGGCTCCATTTCATGGAGTTTCTTGGGATTACATGGACTCCTGGACAGTACCCCGTACTTCCGAATGGTGAATGAGCTCTCAACAACCACCGGCAACCATACAAATTACTGCTGCCTTGCAGACTGCGCTTGGATGTGCAAAGGCTAGAGGTGCGTCCTCGATCAAAAAGCCGAGTGGTGAGGGGACACCACTTGTACCAAATTCCCAAGAAACTCACTTAATTTAACAGGTAAGCCAACCATTTCGCCAATTGATTCGTGAGCGTATTTATCACTGACATTATTGGACTCAGTGGAATGCCATTTTTGTGCAGACATCATTGATAGCTGTGTTCCACTCAGCCAAAGCTATTTATGTTTAGTATGAGCTAATGCTCCTTCTTGTAGAAGGTAAGATAACTCCGTCGAAATGAATTTTTAAAATATTTAAGCCGGTATGGGTTCACCTATCTGTGTAGAATTTGAAAAGTTCCTTTGAATTTGTTGCAAAATAGAACAATTGAAAGTTAAAAATCATTTTATGTGTTCATTTTATGTTGGCACGTTATTTACTCATGTTACTTTAAAGAAAAATATCGATTTCGTATTTCGTTATGCCCAGGATTCTTTTCAAAATTTTAAACTAAGTTTAACGAATTTGAAAAGGTTGTATTTTTTCTGTTCAGATATTCAATTCACTCGTAATGGTCAACTATACAGACAGAAAGATAGTCTAGAAATGCGGTCTTCTTTTTATAGAATAGAATAGAATAGGATATCTTTATTTGGATTCAAACCACACATGTTCCATCAAATAATAAAATTGGAAAATGTACAATATAAAAAAAGTTATCACATCACATAAAAATGTGCAATTAGTCTCATGTAGATAACTATATCTCACTAGTTGTACTGTAGGGGTATTTGCGGGGTTTCTATCTAGTTCGTGATTCTATACCCGTTCTACATATCCAGGGTGGCTATTATTACTATCCATGCACCCACATTGTCTCTGATCCTTTTCGTATGGTTGATGTGAGAAAACCGAAACTTGGTTTCATACATATATTAGATATAATGTTGCAAATAGAAATATAATTCACAGTTAGTCCACACTGACCATGTGTAGGTCGACAATAAAACAGATTTTAATGCAAGAATAGGTCTTAAACACCATTCACAGTTAAACTAAATTGTCCGTCTTCTAGACGACAAAAGTTAAAATGATTTATGTTTACAAACGAGAAATGTTTTATGCACAATCAGTTATTCGCATTATAAATGTCTGAATTGAACTGTATTTATACCATCGATTTAAAATATATGATGATATGGAAAAAGTCATCGTTAAAAGTTATCACTAAAAATGAAGGGGTAAGCCCCATAAAGACTTCAATGACAAAAACTCGATTGAAAATACATGATGACATGAATGGAATCAATGTTAAAAGTTATCATTATAAATGAGTACATAAACCGTTTAAAGACTTCAATGATAAAACTCGATTGAAAAAACATGATGAAATGGATAGGAATCCATTTTAAAAGTTATCACTAAAAAAGATTATGTAAACCGTTTAAAGACTTCAATGACAAAAACTCACAAATGTTTAGTTCACTGCTTGCTATGGTTTTAACTCAGGTAATTATATTAATCCATCGTTCTCTGAAGTTCTGATAGTGTTACTATAATGTGAACAGTAATTCTAATGCGTAACTTTTACCACTAAGCGAAATAAGTTCACTGTGACACAATAGTCCACCGCGTGTTTCATCCGTATCGCGCGCGGTTCTCTATTTCATAAAACCCTATTAATTACAAATAAAATTGCAGTTCAAGAAATATCGATTAAAACTGCATGAAACTAACAGAGATTGTTTCTAAAATCACCGTTAAGAGGAATATGGTATAAGAAAAGATTTAGATTGTTTGACCTTAAAGAGCACTGTATCGAACTTCGTTGCGTTGTAACACGGAGCCGCGTGTTGCAGTAATGTACAATATATCAATATCAGAAAGTTCGGCTGTAAAGAATATTGGATACATCATCAAATAGGAAAAATTAAGGTATAATTCGAGTGTAACATTATGCAAAAAAATTAAGAACCATGACTAGCAATTGATTGTGTGTATTGTTGACTAACATGATAATATAATGCATAACATTTCAATTTTAATAATACAAAACGTGGAAATAAAAATCTCAAGAAATTCTGTTTCCGAAAACAATTATCCTTGTCTTTTATTCAATCATGAGGAAGTATTATCATAATCAAAATAAAAATATCAGCAGGATTGTAAACTTTTTCTAGCTCAGAAGATAAAAATTTAAAAGACATCTTAGATGGAGGCATTTCTCTAAGCCCCTTTGGCAATTGGTTATAAATTTTGTAGATTTTCGAAAAAGAGAATAACTTGCTCGCAACATTCCCCACCAAAGGAGGAGATATTGTCAAATGTCCAGATCTAGTTCCAACTTCATGACTCTTTCTTATCGGATTCATATAGGCACCAGTCCACTGGTTCAAATGGAAAACTTTTATGCAATAGCACATCCTCCGAAACCATAAAGATTGCAGTGATACAAACTGTAATCTAGAGGCGTATATAGTGCAGGAGATAGGACTAATTTGTTTCACAACTTTTCTTTGTACAGCTTCTATCTTATTGGACAAACCCTTTTTAATGGATTCCAAGTAGCGACAGCATATTCTAGTATCGGTCTAAGTCATATTATATACATTTTAAGTTTTATGTCATTTGATAAGAAATTTCGATATATTAGTGCCCATCTTTTCTTGGCACTTCCTAATATACTTTCAATATGTCTCTCAGCAGAAGCTGTACATTGAATAGTTATGCCTAAATCCTTTATTTGTTGCATAAGTTTAATCTCAAACACATAATTAATCACAGCATCATGAAAATAAACATAATAAAAGTTTGTTCTGTTACCTATTTTTAAAGCTCTCGTCTTTTTATTGTTTATTCTCAGCCCTAGTGTAATCAAATATCTACTCAAATCATACAAATCTAATGTCACATTATTTTTGGAGAATTCGACATTTTTTGGATCAATTGGAAAGATTATTTTTAAATCATCAGCGAATTTGCAAACTCGACCGTTAAAGATCTGAGTTTCCAAATGTGCAAATACGATTTTAGATAAAATTGGCCCCAAACTTTATCCCTGTGGAATTCCACTTGTTACTCTTTTCGATTTTGATATCAAATCGTTTACTTGAATGCTCATTCTTCGATTATTTAAATAGTATTTAAGTAATCTAAAAATATTCGGATCAATATTCAACAAACTAATCGCATTCAAAATAGCATCAAAAGATATAGAGTCAAAAGCTTTTGAGATATCTATAAATACAATTAATGCATCTAACTTA
The DNA here is from genome assembly GCA_029291075.1 of Eudiplozoon nipponicum. NCBI lineage: Eukaryota > Metazoa > Platyhelminthes > Monogenea > Mazocraeidea > Diplozoidae > Eudiplozoon > Eudiplozoon nipponicum. The sequence continues at coordinate 34,345 of JAQBSW010006684.1, read as the reverse complement.
TTCTCATCTAATGTAATTACATGTTTTCACATAGAAAGCATATTAGTAGTTGTCGATCTATCTTTAGTAAAGCCATGTTGACATAAATCAAAATCAGCCGGCAACATGCGTTCTAAATGATCTAGTATAAATCGTTCTATTATCTTCAAAAACGAAGGGATAATAGAGATTAAACTATAATCACTGGCACACGTTGGCTTACTTACTTTTGGCAAAGGTTTAGCTACTATTGTTAGTATATCGATTGGTAATTTCCCATTCTTCAAAATTCTATTTATAAAATTGCAGAGCGCATTCATAAAAGTTAAGGGTAATTGAAGCAAGTTATCAATCGAAATACCAAGGTGATCTTTTTATTCATTTTATTTGATTTTTAACATTAATTTTATCAATTCATCACTGTCAATAACAAGTCCTGGTTCCTGGTCTCCCAAAGGATCAGGTAGTTCCATGAAATTTCTTTCATTCTGTGGATTACATATCAAATTGCCAAATACTTCATCCAATTCACAGAGAAATTCATACTCAGTTTTATCCACAGGTAATATAAGCTTTAACTTTTCCTTATATTTACTGTAATCTGTGAGGAGTTTGTATCCTAGTCTAGGATTACTCTTCATTTTGGCCAAAATAATTCGTTCTGATCTTTGACGAATTATCAGCAGTGATGAATTAATTTCGTTATCAATGAAATCTAACCTCATTTGTTTAATACTATTGATAAGACTACACTTTATTATATTATCTCGTTTAATTCTTAGTTTACACAATTTCCTATTGATTCGTTTCGGTATAATGTCCGTGTATTAAATTAAATTATTAAACTGTGTGAAACTATACAACAGTTATTTTGATTATTTATATTTGGTCTTTGATAGACACGTCCATGCCTCTTAGAGCTACTCAATGTTGCCTTTCAATCTGGTTCTACATAAAGACTGTAGAGGCAGACTTCTTCATAACACTTAGCACTCCGTCCACATTCGCAATGTTATTTGCACCATCTGGGTGGCTCTTTATTACGCTAGCGCGAGCGAATCCATCAGCGACTAAATTCCCTGTGATTTATTCTTTGCTTTGTCTTTGGTTTGGTGCTTCATATTCATGATTTATCTTCGTAGATATGGAGTCTCCTCCTGCACTGTCAGAAGAATCTCTGTTTTTACTCCGATTTTCTGCAGTATGAATGAATCTTCCGTCTCAGAATATAGCTGTAGTTCAGGCAGTCTGTACACACCGTCCAAGCCTCTAAGCTTACTTGGATATCCTACATTCAAAGTCTCAATATCATCTGAAATGGTTTTAAGTTTGGCTGGTAGCTCAGCTATAAATATCAAATTATCCACTTATTGAAAAAATTTTCAACACGAAATCGTTTGTACATAAGCGTCAAATAAATTCGGATGTAAATTGACGCTTCCTTTTCTCTAAGCGCAACAGTTTGCTCATTTATGCTGGCCTTCCATTATGAAATCTCCTTTTAATTTCTGTCATTAATAACTAAAATTCATTGCATAGCGCTTCTTCCACAGTTTTACCTCTGAAGCTGACCATGGTGGTTCTAATATGCTCTGATAAAGCCATACATTTTGCAACAAATTGATCCATTGGGTCTACAATAGGATAAACTTTTGGATCTCCTAACCATTCTGAAGTTTTTTCACATTTGTATGGTAGCATACTAATGAAATTTGAATTGGGACGTTTGGTAAATTTTTCCGAAGATCTTTTCCTATTATTTAATGTGAACCTCGAAATCGTATCAGTCTTGGTGTACTTGTGGGATTCTGGTGTTTTAAGATCGATAAATAAGCTGGAGTTTAATTGATCAACCTTTTCCTACAAATCTATCAGTTTTTTGCCTGTGACTCCTCCAGCGATACAATGTGCCTTGTCTTGTGTCCCACTATATTGAATGGGCCATGCACTTGGATATCGTCTGTGTTTATTATAAGTGTATCGTCCAGACGAAACTTAATTATGCCTAATTCTGCATTTAAATTAGTCATTTGAGTAGTCAGTCCTTGAATCAACGTTTCTTACCCATCAGAATCCATTCTTAAATGTACGATATGCTTTATTTTTACTAAATTATATATAGAATTTTGCTCGCATAACGAGCATCGATTTAATAAAATAAATTTACAAATATTATTTAACTTATGTTCACTTCGGCTCGAAGTCTTCTTTTTATCATTGGGCTGACTACTTTATTCTTATACGGGCGCTTCTGCGATGAATTTCTGTTGAAACAATGTCTGCCCTAGATAAGACCCTTTGTTCATTCTTTGTCATAAATGTGGCAATTGCCACACCTTGGAGTATAAGATTAGCCTCCATATTAAACACATTTGTATCTTCTTAACAAAATAATAGGTAATAGGACTAAATACTTTATACGCAACAATGCAAAGTTGGATTTAGATTGAAATGTAACACGAATAATAGGATAATTAAATAACATGATCCTAAACTTACCTATTAAGCTCAAATAAGAAAATAACTTTTTTTATAGTAATAGTATATTTTATAGAAGATAAAATTGTTTAATTTTGCATAGGTTACAAAGTAGTGGCAACTCGTCAACATAGAGGCTCACGCAAGTCAGGCACAAAATAAGGAAAACTTATCAGTTTCTACCTCTGAAACGGTACAAGACTGTTAAAGTTAGAATGTGTAATTTGAGTTCAGCTCTTGTCAGATCTGGAGTCCTCTAGGGTCCAGTACTTGGCCATATACTATTCAACCTAGCACTTGCACAGGTTCAGGTTGCGGACAACGAATTCAATCTGCACAAATATGCAGATAACATTGTAATTTTATTTAGCAATCCAATATCGCCCAGCTTTTTCCCATCTCCAGTCACTCAGCTACAAACATCGTTGCACTCTCACTTTAGCGTAATCGGTCTGAAACTCAATTCCGATAAGACTCGTTGTATGAAAAATGCCTCTTGCCCCAACAATTCTTTCCCGACCCCAAACTGTTCACTTGAAATTGAAATGATTGGTTCGGTCAAACAATTAGGTATCTAATTTTCTAAATAATTCAACTTCTGATTACATGTTAATCAAACTACTTCAAGACACAAAACTTTATTATGTAACTCATATCCATCAAAGTCTACGTCTTAACCTCGTCTTCTATGTTAGTGAATTTAATGCCCTCTCACCATAGCATCCTCTTCTGCCACTGAGCGTATTGTTTCACGATTTCTGAAGCGTGTCTTCTCTCCTAGTCAAAAATACGTGAGCGCCTGCTCCTCGCAAGTTTTCTTTCTTTATGGTTCATAAAAACTCAACGTATCCTTCTTTGTCGAATTTAGGTCATCCTAGTCATTTCAAAGTCACGCGAAGCAGCAACCCTTCAATTCAATCCAACCATACTCCAAATTTCTTTAAGAAAATCTATCTCATTTACGAAGCCACAAGTTTATTTAGTGCACTACCTATGGAAAATAAATTCTTAATCCAATACGATTTACCTGCACTTATTTAACAATTTTTTATGCGAGAAATCGGATTACATGCGCAATTTGTTACTTCTTCCCCAGAACACTCTTTTAACGATATCTTTAAATTTTGGCTATCAACAAGTTTAGGAGCGTTAAGTATCTTTTCGCTTTGTCTCAAAATTAGGTGCCTCGCTTGAGACTCTAAACAACAAAGATGGTCGTCCCCATATTTACTATTTATAATTACTGCTTATATTTGTCTATTGATCTGCCATATATGTTCTACTAAATCTCCTTCTTTTATTTCATCTACTTAACGGAAACTCAAAAATTACGATGAAGAAATCTCACCGTCGATGTCGGAGCTCGTTCTTCCTCGCCTTTTAACAAAGTCTTAGATTCGTGTAAATTAAGGCAGCAAATTCCTGACATTTCATTCTTATTCATAATCTTCACAAGCCCATTTCTAGTCGATTCTTTTCCAGTCAACTTTAATTTATCTCTCGTCAGGAAAGCTGGCAATAACCTACAGGAAGCACACTTCTCTTTCATTTTCTAACAGCCTCACCACTGTTATCATTATAGTTAAATAATTTTATAGTCACCATTTCACTCAACTATACGTCTGATTTACCACCGGACTAACTATATAACCATAATTTTGAGTTGTATATTGACAATTTTATATGTTGGGCCAAATGGTCTTTGTTAATAGATGAAAAGTTATTATTATTTTTAATGATATTGTAAACACTCCTTCTTCGAGTAAATACCGTGTGACGTAACAAAAAAGTTAAGAGTCGTGGATAATGACAGTTAATGTGTGTGGCTCTTTTAGGAGCGGAATTGCGTTTCCGGCATATAACAAGAAAATTAGGCAGAATTGCAGTGTCTAGAAGTGTTCCTAGACACTTGAGGCCTGCTCTGGTTGACTGGCTGGTGTTTCTTTGTTTTGACGTCGAAACCAGAGAGGTGAGTTGCTGTATGAAATCTCAGAATTATCTTGCTGAAGATCTGCGATAACACCGTGGAGGCTGGCACACGCGGAGATCCAATATATCGATGATGGATCCGTATGACAAGTTGTGCAGCAACAAGATTGGCGTGCTCGAAATCCATGTGACTATGTGAAACAACGTGACGCAAATGCAAAAGTTATCGTAGGTAAACGGTCAATATTACGTGAGACAGCAATCACACGTAGTGCACAGCAGGAGATACCAAACGTGCTAATGAAAATCATGGTAAATGCACCGTGTCTATATTGTTTTGAAAGCGAAAGCTCGCACGCTATTCGCTAACGGAAAATTTCGCTTGTTTTAATTGGTGCCGCGTAAATGAAATTTGAATGTCATTCAGGCAATATGTCGTCCAATTGTTTTGAGCCGTTGCAATTGTAAAACGCTGCAGCTATAAGTGAATGCCGTAAGACGTCACAAAGAAGTTCTTTGCCATGAAGGTTGTGAATAATTACTGTTGGTGGCACTTATTAGGGCTGGAATGGCGTTCACCGGCAAATGCCAAGAAAGTTAGATAGTGTGGCAGTGTCCAGAAGTACTCCGAGACACATCAGATTGGCTCTGGTTGATTGCCTGGTGTTCTTTCTGTTGTGGTGTTAAAATCAGCGGCGAGAAGCTGGGTGAATGCTCAGAATTTTCTCGTTGAAGATCTGCAACAACACCGTAGGGACAGACAAACATAGAGGACAAATAATTCGATGTTGCTCCGTCTCATTAGTTGTGCAGCGACAAGATTGGCGGTACTAGGTGACTCTGCTTGTGAAGCAAGTCCAGAAGTCAGCGTAGGCAAAAAGTCTGTATGACAGGAGAGAGCACGTGCATGTAGTGCACAGCAGAAATCAAACGTGACTACTGACTAGCATGGTAAATGCACCGTGATTATTTTACGATAAAACGAAAGCTCGCACGCCAATGGTTAACGGAAAATTTATCTTGTTTTAGTTGGTGCTGCGTAAATTCAATTTGAATTTAATTTGCGCAAAATACCGGCGAATTGCTCTTGAGCCGTTACACTATATTATCAACAAATTGTTACTGTTCTTTAAATCAAGTTTGCAAGCTTGAAGTAAACACCAATCCCATTGTATTTAACCAGTCGTCGAACAACATATCAAAACTACCGCCAGCTGCAACGCACTGACGCGTTTCGACCTTCCATGATCATCATCAGAGTACGACGGCAAACTGACTATCGAGGATCAAACCGCATTGAATATATATGGAAATCAAATTTAGATATGCGGCTCTCACCTCTAGCAGTCTCGCGTACATTGAACTTGACTGGAAATGTCGGCTGCACAATTTCTATGCAGTCACGAACATTAACTGTTTGTAGCTTTCGCCACATAAACATATATAGGCAATACAATTTAACAATAATTGTTTGCGCGGGTGGTGGTAACAATTCTTTAAATCAAGTTTGCGAGCTTGAAGTAAACACCAATCCCATTGTATTTTACCAGTCGTCGAACAACATAACAAAACTACCGCCAGCCGCAACGCACTGACGCGTTTCGACCTTCCTTGATCATCATCAGAGTACGACGGCAAACTGACTATCGAGGATCAAACCGCATTGAATATATATAGAAATCAAATTTAGATATGCGGCTCTCACCTCTAGCAGTCTCGCATACATTGAACTTGACTGGAAATGTCGGCTGCACAATTTCTATGCAGTCACGAACATTAACTGTTTGCAGCTTTCGCCACATATACATATATAGAAAATACAATTTAACAATAATTGATTGCGCGGTGGTGGAAACAATTCTTTAAATCAAGTTTGCGAGCTTGAAGTAAACACCAATGCCATTGTATTTAACCAGTCGTCGAACAACAGCAAAACTACCGCCAGTCGCAATGCACTGACGCGTTTCGACCTTCCATGATCATCATCAGAGTACGACGGCAAACTGACTATCGAGGATCAAACCGCATTGAATATATATGGAAATCAAATTTAGATATGCGGCTCTCACATCTAGCAGTCTCGCATATATTGAACTTGACTGGAAATTTTTGGATGCACAATTTCTATGCTGTTTGTAGCTTTCGCCACATATACATATATAGGCAATACAATTTAACAATAATTGTTTGCGCGAAACTGCTAGGGGTGAGAGCCGCATATCTAAATTTGATTTCTGTATATATTCAATGCGGTTTGATCCTCGATAGTCAGTTTGCCGTCGTACTCTGATGATGATCAAGGAAGGTCAAAACGCGTCAGTGCGTTGCAGCTGGCGGTAGTTTTGTTATGTTGTTCGATGACTGGTTAAATACAAAGGGATTGGTGTTTACTTCAAGCTCGCGAACTTGATTTAAAGAATTGTTACCACCACCCGCGCAAAGTATTATTGTTAAATTGCTACACAAATTGTTAACTGTAATGGCCTGTCATACCGCGTGAGGCAAAATAGAGCAGTGTACGGTTTGGGAGCTGCAGCGTGAGGATTGTAAGGTAGATTGTCACTCAAGTTGAAATCTGGGCAGTCGGGATAGCCGTCAATGTGTTTGAATACGACCAAAGGAGCTAGTGTGTGCTCGACGTTGTGGTCATGTTATTCGTTTAGTGGTCACTGCAACTTATGAATTTCAGATATGCATTGAAATTGATTTGTATCATGATATGAAGCCGATAGCTACTTAGTTTTGCTACACAAGGCGTAAGCTCTAAGTAGCTGGCCATACCAAAATAGGCAGTGTGAGCTCAGTTGTGAGACATATGTTACAATGTGAAAATATATACAGTTTAACAGGGGCAGTGGTCGCTTCTTGAGTGCAATAGGTTGTCTTTCTGTGACGATATGGTGCATCGTGTTGGAAACTCGTAGCTCTGACTTGCTTAGATAAAACAGTGACTTGTGTTCTCTAAAAGCTGCTGATGTCTCTGCTGAATGATGAACTAGGTTTGGCTGAATGACCTGTAAGTCCAAATGCTCGGAGGCAACTGTCAAAAACCTTTGCTCTAATCCGGTGGAGGGGTCGATGATCTTTTAATAGGCAAGATCAAAAATGAGCCGAAACTAATAAAAGAAATAAAGGCCTATTATGTTGTGTGAGATCTTGGCGACGATGAAGTTGTGAGTATATTCACGCCGTAAGCCTATGTTGAATATGAGATACCGGCTGCCATAAGTAGGTATGGGCTCTCCTGTAGCTGTTACGAGAAAAATGCCTAGCGACATCTCGGTCATTGAATCACCCTTGAGAACTGAGACTGCTGCACCTGTGTCTACTATGAAATCTTCGCTAGTTCTGTAATCAAGAAGATGAAAATGTTCGTTTGGCTGTTTGACCGGGTCATGTAAACAAATAGGCTGGTGATTGCGACCGACATTGTCAGTTTGGCTGTCTATGAAGCATATTCAGCGTGGACAAAAAGAGTCAATAGGAATGTGAGATCGTAAGTGATTGAATCCTTGTGTCGCTAGTGATGCCAAAGATGCGCAGAAAGTACGTCTTCTATTTTCTGCACCATACTTTTCCCGATCCTGATGCTCCACTACGCTAGTTTTCTGTGGCCTATCCCGTCAAATGTTGAAATTGGCTTTTATTTGGAATTCATTCTGATCGGCAGAGATAGACTTGACATGAATAAAAAAACTTCTGGTGATAATAGCACCAGTTCTTTGGGGCATATCTATTAAAAGATTACGAGGATCTAGATCGCCGCCTACTGTAATTTCGTGTTTTGGGTGGGAAAATGGGTCGTGCGTTCACCTGATTCAGCTCGGATTTCCATATGGATAATCCTTCTAGAACTTGAGGCATGTTCGCTATTTTCGTCTCTAAAGAGGCGATCCTATCATCCTGAAGGGAAGGACAAAAGGACGGCGAAAATAACTTAGGTTACAAAAATGTAAATTCTAACTCGCACCTCTTTGAGAAGCTGTCCGGCGAACAATTTTAGTGACTGGGGAAGACTGTTAATCAAAGAACTCTAGCCTCATGATCAGAAATATTGGTTTTATACCAATGTTTCCACAATTTCCTTAAAATCTCTACGGGGCCAAGGTTTGGCATGGCTAACTGCGCATATTTATTTATTATCTGTTCAGCTTCAGTGGGACCCATCAAAGATTCTACTTCATTTTGGAGTCCCAAAATTGGATTGGATAGTTTCATAATGGCCTCAAGCTTTGGATATATCCATCGCTGCAACGCTGAAGTTAGTTTAGCGAAAACCTTTGACAGTTTTTTTATGGTTGTCATAATCTGGAACGGTAAGAAATCGGAGTCTACGCGCATAAAGAATAGCTCGCTATCTCCATCCCAAACAGGAACATCAATATCCAAAATTGAACCTGACATTCTAACAATCTTACGGGTTCCTAAAATTATAAATTTATACGCAAGATGGAATGTATAAAAAGAAGTGAAACGAAATGCTTGCTAAATTCTGCTTCCATAAATGAAACAGAAGGGATGACGAATTTAGAAAACTGACGATGTGAAAATTTGCTTTCACAGTTGAAACTGACGGAATCAGGATCGAAGTGCACTGAAAACAGATGGAATTATGTTCTTTCACAAAATCACGTCACTGTAGGAGGCTTTGCGAGGTAGCTCTCCATTAAGTGATGCTATACCATTCCTACATATGCCTGGTAGCTGTTGTTAAGATCCGTGTTCATGATTAGTCCCTGATCTTTGAAGGGTGATGTGAGAAGGCGAAGTCGAAGCGTCATTCTTTTATTGAACACAATGTTGCAAAGCAAAGATCAAAATTGTATAAAAATATTCACTATAAACACAAAATATAAATCCAGAATATCTCGGCAGAATTGATATTTTTGTGTAAACGAGAAATTATTCAAAAGGTATAAATCCAGAATGTACTGGCTGAATCGTTATGTTACTGATTGCAAGAGGAAGAAGATATAAATCCGGAATGTCTTAACAGTTTAGTTTAAAGTCACTGATAATTGATGAAGAGCACACAAAATATAAACCCAGAATGTCTTAGAAGTATAGTGTAGATTTACTGATAATTGAAGAAAAGCACACAAAATATAAATCCAGAATGACTTAGGATAATAGTTTAGATTCACTGATAATGGATGAAGAGCCCACAAAATATAAATCCAAAATGTCTTAGGAATATGGTTTATAGTCAATGATAATTGTTAAAGAGCACACAAAATATAAATAGAAGCTTTGATCGTCATGTCACATAAATCCACTGCATGTTACAGGCGTATTGCGCACGGGTGTATTATATTATTAAACAAAAACATAATGTAACGACACTAATAAATTGCCGACATATTGCGTAAATAAAATTCAATTTGATTTACGCTGCACCAAAGTCGAAACTTGCTGTTAATCAATAGAGTGCAAGTAGACATATATTACTATAACATGGCTATTTAAGCACGGTAAATTTACCATGCAGTTCAGTTGTCGCGTTTGCCTTCTGCTTTGCGTTGCGAGTGCGTGCTGTCTGCTGTCATCACCTACGCTGATTATTGGATTGTCTTCAACAACAATTGGCAACATCAGTGACACCAATCTTGTTGCTGTACAACCAGCGAGACGAGCCAATTAATGCAGAACTTCAGCGAAGTTTCCACATCGAGATTACAACGCAATAACAGAAGGAACCACAGCCCAAATCAACCCAAGGCTCTAGGACGTCTTCACACTGACGGACCTTTCTCGGCATTTGCCGGAGAACGCACGACCGGCCCTGTTGAGGGACCCCTAACAATATATAACTCTTTATTTATGGCATTTTAATCGAGTCCAATTTTAGATATTGATGTTCCTGTTTGTGATAGAGATAGTAAACTATTCTTCATGTGCGTAGACTCCGCTTTCTCCCCGTTTCCTGATTATGACAGTCATCAAAAACTGTCGAGGGTTTTTGCTAAACTACCTTCTGAATTGCAGCGACGGATTTATCCTAAGCTTGAGGCCATTAGGAAGCTACCTAATCCCATTTTGGGTCTACAAAACGAAGTAGAATCCTTGCTTGGGCCCACAGAGACTGAGCAGATAATAAACAAATATACGCAGTTAGACATGCCAAACCTTGGCCTCATCGAAATACTGAGGGAATTACGGAAACGCTGGTATAAAACCAACATTTCTGACCATGAGGCTAAGGTTGTTTTTATTAACAATCTTCCCCAAACATTAAAACTCTTTGCCAGACAGCTCCCCAACACTCTCTCTAGATGACTTATCTGAGAGATGTGAGTTAGAATATAGGGTTTTGGAACCCAAAGTGAATCCATCATCCTTTTCTTCACCCCCGCAAGATGATAGACTCTCCTCTTTAGAGAGGACAGTGGCGAACATGGCTAAAGTTCTAGAAGGATTGGCCATTACCAAATCCGAGGTAAATCAAGTGAAGGCTCGACCCAAATTCGTTCCTAAGCCCAATTATAACGGTAAGCGGCGATCGAGATCTCCGCAATCTATCAATAAATATGCCCCAAAGAACTGGTGTTATAACCACCAGAAGTTTCTTTATTCATGCCAAGTCTGTCTTTGTCGTTCCGAAGAATTTCCGAATGATTGCCAATTTCCACAGACGACGGAAAGTACAACAGACCACAGGCAAAAGGGTGCATCAGGATCGGGAAAAGTCTGTCGCAGGAAGTAGAAGACCTTACTTTCTGGGAATCAACGGCATCAACGGCGCCACAGGGAAGAAATAAATTACAATCCGACATTCCTGTCAACTCTTTTCTTCTACGCCGACTTTGTCATATAGATAGCCAAACGGACAACTCCGGTCGCAATTACCAGCCTACTTGTTTGCATGACCCCACTAAACAGCCCAACGAGCTTCTGCACCTTCTTGATTTCACAACCGGCGAAGAATTCATCGTAGACACAGGTGCAGCAGTCTCAGTTCTTAAGGGTGATTAAATGGCCGAGATGTCGCTAGGCGTTCTTCTCGCAACAGCTACAGACGAGCCCATACCAACTTATGGCTGCCGGTACCGCACACTCAACATAGGTCTACGACGTGAATTTTTTCACAACTTCATCATTGCCAAAGTCTCACATAATATTATAGGCCTTGAATTCCTTCTAAAATTTCGGCTCATTGTTGATTTTGCCAATCAAAAGATCATCCAACCCTCCACCGGACTTCAGCAAAGTTTTTGGACACTTGGCTCCGAGCGTTAGGAGTTACAGGTTATTCAGCCAACCCCAGTGCATCATTCAGCAGAGATATCAGCAGCTCTTTAAAAATACAAGTCGCTTTTCGGTCTTAAGAAGTCAGAGCTACGAGTCTCCAACACGATGCACCATAACGTCACAGAAGGACAACCTATTGCATTCAAGAAGCGACCACTGGCCTCTGCTAAGCTGAAAGCTGCCCAAGAGGAATTCTCAAGGCTTTTGAAAGAAGGAATCATCAGACCAGTGAAAAGTTCATGGGCGTCACCACTGCACTTATTCTCCAAATCAAACGGATCTTACAGAGCCTGCAGGAATTACCGTAAGCTAAATTCAGTGACAAAATCTGATGCATATCCTATTCCAAATATTAAAACTTTACTTGAAAAACTTAACGGCAGCAATTTCTTCTCAGTGATTGACCTCAGACAAGCCTACCATCACATCCCGGTAGCACCAGATGCTATTGAAAAGACTGCAGTCATCACTCAATTTGGCCTTTTGGAGTATCTTTACATGCCTTTTGGACTTAAGTGTGCTACACAGACATTTCAAAGATTCATGGACAACATTTTATGTCATATCTCGATGACATTATGGTATTCAATCCAGACTTAGAATCTCATGCCAAGCATCTCACGCTTATCCAACCGCGGACTCAACATAAACTGTGACACGACGCAGATTGCAACCACATCCGTGGACTTCTTAGGACATCGTATCACGCCACAAGGTATTTAACCTTTGCTGCCAAAGGCGAATTCAATCAAGAATATCAAGTCACCGAAGACTGTTAGCGAGTGTCAGAAAATTCTGTGAGTACTAAACTACTATCGCAAGTTCCTTCCGGGCCTTTTAAAACAACTTTATCCTTTGTGCAGGCACCTGCGGAATCGAAAAGGACTTAGCAAGGATTCTACCATTGCATGGTCATCCGAAGATGAGGAATTACTTCGACTTGCCAATAACTCGTTAGCAAATACCACAATGCTAACGCATCCAGATTTTCAACGACCATATCTACTCACGACAGGTGCTTCTGAATTCGCTATGGGAGCCACTTTGGAACAATAAATCGACGGAGTTCGGAAGCCTAGCAGTTTTTACTCGCGTACTCTCCAACCAGTAGAAAGGAGATACGACACTTTCGGTCGATAACTCCTCGCTATCCACGACGCAGTGCACCATTTTATCAGAATCATTGGTAGTAGCAGATTTGTTGTTTTCACAGATCATGCACCATTAGTTAGCGCACTTCGAAACGCAACTTAAACTATAGCCAAGTATCCTGCCAGAGTGGAAAGACAGCTTTCACGTCTAAGCGAATAATAATTTGACATCTTTTATGTCAAGGGCGAACAAAACTTCATTGCAGATGCCCTTTCCAGGCCAGACGTATCGCTACAACCACCTTCGCCGTCGCCATTCACTGTCAACTCCGTGGCACTCAGTGAACCTGCACTAACGCCATCCCTCCTGCGAACGGAACAACGCGGTGACATTCACATTCAAAGATCAATAGCCCGTCACCCAACCAAGTTCATATGCCGTCTGTGGGAAGGCTTACCAATTGTTTACTTCACGGGTATGCTGCCCAACAAGCCACTTCTACCGACCAGCCTTCAGAGAAAAGTTTTTGATTCAATTCACTCAATTTCTCACCCAGGAAGCCAAGCGACTGTCCGACTTCTTACAGATCGTTTCTGGGGTCACAGACTTAGGCAGAATGTTAAACAATGGGTCTCAGAGTGTGCTATTTGTCAGAAAAACAAGATCACACGGCACACTCGTTCTAAGTTGCAATATTTTCGAACTACTTCTCGCCTAGCCATCGTCCACATCGACATAGTTCATCTGACAAAGGTTCAAGGTTTCAGCGTCCTTCTTACTATTATTGATAGAATTACACGGTGGCCTGCGACATTACCTCTTGGCACCATTTCTGCAGACGAAATAACTAACGATTTTATCTCTGCATGGATATCCAATTATGGTGTTCCCAATGAGGTCATCACGGACAGAGGCACTTGCTTCTCATCGGATCGTTTCAAAACCACCTTGCGGTACATGGGATGCATCTTACGCCAGACGACTGCCTATCATCCCCAAGCTAATGGCATGGTAGAGAGAATGCATAGGGAACTCAAAGCAGCTTTAGCATCCTCGTCCACTAATGGCAACTGGGTCGATGCACTACCTTTAGTTCTGCTGGCCATGCGTTCTCGTACTCGAGAATCCATTAAAATGTCTGCGTCACAACTCTTGTATGGCATGGATCTACGCCTGCTTAGTCAGCTCCCACGTCTACTACCGGCACAAGATGACCCACAAGACGAAGCTACCCGCCTTCGACTTCATTTCGGTAACATATCTGAACAGCAGCCGAGACATACGCCTCGTCCAGTCTTCGTTCACCCGCAGCTTCACAGCTGCAACGACACTGCTGTTGCACCACTACAACCAAAGTATCGCGGTCCTTACCCGATTTTGCTCAGACAACCCAAATACTTCATTATTATGCAAGGCGCGACGCCGACATCAATAAGTATAGAAAGGTTGAAATCGTTTATCGAACCGCCTGATTCTGAGAGCAGTCAATCTTCTACACACGTCTCAGGCTCCATCTGCCTACAATCTCAACCTAGCAATAGCTTGCTTTGCATAACGCGTAATTGATATTTTTTAATAATAATTTGTAGTTATTCTACGTATCAAAATTTTTAACTTTACGTGCACCACTTATGAATCCACATGATTCATGTTATTTTTTGCTCTTGTCTCATTTGGCATAACCAGCTGTTCTTAGCTATCAATTGTGTAGCATTTTTCAACAGTTCTTTGGTATTAAGCTATCTCTGAGGCAACGTTCTAGTACATATATTTTTTGTGCAGTTACCTTTGATTTTCATGTTTCTATTTTTACATTATAATGTATGGCTTACACCTGAGCTCAAACTGCCTATTTTGGTATGTCAGCTAACGCTTTCGTGTAGCAAAACTAAGTAGTTACCAGCTTCATATCAATGTACAGGCCACTTTCAATGCATATCTTAACTTCATCAGTTGGACAGAGACCACTCTACAAATATCATGACTACAACGTCGAGCACACACTAGTTCCTTTGGTCATATACAAACACATTGACGACGATCCAGCCTGCCTAGATTTTAAATTAAACCTGGCAACATCAGTAGCGATCTACCTCGAAATCCTCACGCTGCCGCTCCCAAATCTTACACTGCTCTATTTTGCCTCACGCGGTATGACCGGCCACTAAAGCTAACAATTTGTGTAGCAATTCCTTGTGGTTACTTGACATCATATCATTGTTGAAGCAACCAACAAGCATACTTAAGCCCAGCATTTATGGTACATCATATTTTTGCTTAATTCTGTTCGAACTCTGTCATACATTTCTTATCTAGCCACGCAGAGAGGATTTTTTTCTTTTTTTTCAGAGAGGAAAGTGTTGTAAAGACACAAATAAATTGGCGACATATTGCGTAAATTAAATTCAATTTGATTTACGCTGCACCAATGAGAAAAAAGCGAAACTTGCTGTTAGCCAATAGTGTGCAAGTAAACATATATTACTATGGCATGGCTATTTAAACACGGTAAATTTACCATGCAGTTCAGTTGTCGCGTTTGCCTTCTGCTTTGCGGTACGTGTGCGTGCTGTCGGCTGTCATCACCTACGCTGATTATTGGATTGTCTTCACCAACAATTGGCAACATCAGTGAAACCAATCTTGTTGCTGTACAACCAGTGAGACAAGCCAAATAATGCATAACTTCAACGAAGTTTCCACATCGAGATTACAACGCAATAACAGAACGAACCACAGCCCAAGTCAACCCAAGGCTCTAAGACGTATTCACAATGACGGACCTTTCTCGTCATTTGCCGGAGAACGCACGATCGGCCCTGTTATAGGCCCCTTAACAGTAAATAACTCTTTATTTATGGCACTCTAACCGAGTTTGTAACGTCGTACGGCATTTACTTAAAGCCGGGGCGTTTACAATATTAATTGCAATTAAATTTGCAGATCAAGAAATCTCAATTAAAACTGCTTGAAACTGGTGGAGATTTTTGCTAAAATCACAGTTAAAAGAATTATTGTGTAAAACCAGAATAAGCATATGTGACCTTAAAAAACTATAATTGTCAAATTGAGCTTTGTTGGTTTGTAACGCGGTGCCGCGTGTTACATCACATTTCACCAGTTTCGAACAGTCAAAAAATAATGTGCTTTCACTAAATCAAAAAAATCAGTGTCCACATTCCAGTTTGGCAAAGATAAATAACGAGATCACACAAGTGTACAGTTTTTACGATTTCTTAGTTTTGACGTAGGAAATTTAAAAAAATCTTTGAAGAAAAATTTTTCTTCCAAACGAAATGTGCCTACCAGACCTCGACTTTAATAAGGATTCACAACCAGAATAAAATGTGGTATATGCTAATGTCAATTTACTTTCAAAAATGATAATAAAAATGAAATATAAACACAGTCGATTGTATATTATGCCAAAGGTTTTGTGATATAAAAACGAGTCTAGAAAACAGTACTGCTCTCAGTATTGAAACGCCACAAATTAATGGCCGACATATTGCGTAAATTAAATTCAATTTTATTTATGTTGCACCAATGAGAAAAAAGCGAAACTTGCCGTTTAACCAATAGTGTGCAAGTAGGCATGGCATGCTATTTAAGCACGGCAATTTACCATGCAAGTCAGTTGTTGCAATTGCATATTGCCTTGCGTCACGCGTGTGCGTTCTGTCGGCTGTCAATACCTACGCTGGTGATTTGATAGTTTCACCAACAATTGGCTACATCCGTGACTCATCTTGTTGCGGTATAACCAGCGAGACGAGCCAATTCATTGCAGAACCTGAACGACGTTATTTTTCATCGTGATTACAGCTCAACCACGGGAGCGACAACTCAACCAGAGTCCACCCAAGGCTCTAGGACATCTTCACACTCTGAACAATTCAGGAGAACGCACGACCAGGCCCTCTTAAGGGTCCCCCTATCAGTAACAAATCTCTATTCAGAGCACCTTAACCGAGTTTGTAACGTCGTACGGCATTTACTTGAAGCCGGGACGTTTACAAAATTGGCGACCGCGCCAGGATATTGATTATTGTTCTGATTTTTTGGTATAAATAAAATTGACTTTTTCATTTATTTGGGATATAAAATCGATTAACATTTGCGTTTTCTCTACCGTGATCGTGGTCTTCTGGGAATTTTGTTGGGTATATATTCGTGGATTTGTGTTGAATTTTTTTTGGGGATATAATAATAATACATTGGCATCAAAGGCCAACGGGGCCTCTGTTCATCTTTTCTACGTACAAATCGGTACCGTACGTACTCGACAGGCTCAATTGCGGATAATTTCAATTTTTGGAAGCAGTTACTGTGACGTGCTTTTGTTCTGCACTCATTCACCTGTGGAAGCTTTTTGTGGGTAAGCGTTTCGTTAAAGTATATTTATATATTTTCATATTGCTTATAAATATATGCTTTTGATGATCCCGTAAGATTGTTAGAATGTCAGGTCCAATTTTAGATATTGATGTTCCTGTTTGTGATAAAAATAGTAAACTATTCTTCATGTGCGTAGACTCCGCTTTCTCCCCGTTTCCTGATTATGACAGTCATCAAAAACTGTCGAAGGTTTTTGCTAAACTACCTTCTGAATTGCAGCGACAGATTTATCCTAAGCTTGAGGCCATTAGGAAGCTACCTAATCCCATTTTGGGTCTACAAAACGAAGTAGAATCCTTGCTTGGGCCCACAGAGACTGAGCAGATAATAAATAGATATGCGCAGTTAGACATGCCAAACCTTGGCCCCATCGAAATACTGAGGGAATTACGGAAACGTTGGTATAAAACCTACATTTCTGACCATGAGGCTAATGTTGTTTTTATTAACAATCTTCCACAAACATTAAAACACTTTGCCAGACAGCTCCCCAACACTCTCTCTAGAGATGACTTATCTGAGAGATGTGAGTTAGAATATAGGGTTTTGGAACCCAAAGTGAATCCATCATCGTTTTCTTCACCCCCGCAAGATGATAGACTCTCCTCTTTAGAGAGGACAGTGAATGCTCGATCCAAATACATTCCTAAACACAATTATAACGGTACGCGGCGATCGAGATCTCCGCATTCCTTTAATAAACATGCCCCAAAGAAGTGGTGTTATAACCACCAGAAGTTTTTTTATTCGTGCCAAGTCTGTCTTTGTTGTTCCGAAGAATTTCCGTATGAGTGCCAATTTCCACAGCTGACGGAAAGGACAACAGACCGCAGGCACAAGGGGGCATCAGTATCGGGAAACGTCTGGCGCAGGAAGTAGAAGACCGTACTTTCTGCACATCAACGGTATCAACGGCGCTACAGGGAAGAAGCCAACTACAATCCGACATCCCTGTCGACTCTTTTCGTCCACGCCGAATTTTTCACATAGAGAACCAAACGGACAACGCCGGTCACAATCACCAGCCTACTTGTTTGCATGACCCGGCCAAACAGCCCAACGAACTTCTGCACATTCTTGATTTCAAAACTGGCGAAGAGTTCATCGTAGACACAGGTGCGGCAGTCTCAGTTCTCAAAGGTGATTCAATGGCCGAGATGTCGCTAGGCATTCTTCTCGCAACAGCTACAGGCGAGCCCATACCAACATATGGCTGCCGGTACCGCACACTAAACATAGGTCTACGACGTGAATTTTCCCACAACTTCATCATTGCCAAGGTCTCACATAATATAATAGGCCTTCATTTCCTTCTAAAATTTCGGCTCATTGTTGATCTTGCCAATCAAAAAATCATCGACCCATCCACCAGACTCGAACCACATTTTTGGACACTTGCCTCCGAGCGTTTGGAGTAACAGGTCATTCAGCCAACCCCAGTGCATGATTCAGCAGAGATATCAGCAGCTCTTCAAAAATAAAAGTCGCTTTTCGACCTTAACAAGTCAGAGCTACGAGTCTTCAGCACGATGCACCATATCGTCACAGAAGGACAAATTATTACACTCAAGAAGTGACCACTGGTCCCTGCTAAACTGAAAGCTCCCCAAGAGGAATTCTCAAGGCTTTTGGAAGAGGGAATCATCAGACTATCGAAAAGTTCATGGGCGACACCACTGCACATAGTCTCTAAATCAAACGGATCCTACAGAGCCTGTGGAGATTACCGTAAGCTAAATTCAGTGACAAAATCTGATGCATATCCTATTCCAAATATTAACACTTTACTTGAAAACTCAACGGCACAATTTCTTCTAAGTGACTGACCTTAGACAAGCTTACCATCACATCCCGGTAGCACCAGAGGATATCGAGAAAACTGCAGTCATCACTCCATTTGGCCTTTTTGAATATCTTTACATGCCTTTTGGACTTAAGTGTGCTACTCAGACATTTCAAAGATTCATGGACAACATAGTTCGCGACGACTCTGCTTATTGTATGTCATATCTCGATGACATTATGGTATTCAGTCCAGATCTAGAATCTCATGCGAAACATCTACGAAATTTCCTCTCACGCTTATCCAACCACGGACTCAAGATCAACAGTGACAAGACGCATATTGCAACTACATCCGTTGACATCTTAGGGCATCGTATCACGGCCCAAGGTATTCAACCGATGCCGTCAAAGACGGATTCAATCAAGAATATCAAGTCACCAAGGACTGTCAGCGAGTTGCAGAAAATCCTGGGAGTACTAAACTATTATCGCAAGTTCCTTCGGGGCCTTTCAAAACAACTTTATCCTTTGTGCAGGCACCTGCGGAACCGAAAAGGACTTAGCAAGAATTCCATCATTGCTTGGTCATCCGAAGACGAGGAATTACTTCGACTTGCCATCAACTCGTTAGCAAATGCCACAATGCTAACACATCCAGATTTTGAAAAGTCATTTCTACTCACGACAGATGCTTCTGAATTCGCTATTGGAGCCACGTTGGAACAAGAGATCGACGGAGTTCGGAAGCCTATCAGTTTCTACTCGCGTACTCTCCAACCAGTAGAAACGAGGTACGACACTTTCGGCCGAGAACTTCTCGCCATCCACGACGCAGTGCGCCATTTTATCAGCATCATTGGCAGTAGCAGATTTGTTGTTTTCACAGATCATGCACCACTAGTTAGCGCACTTCGAAACGCAACTTCATATATCGCCAAGTACCCTGCCAGAGTGGAAAGATAGCTTTCTCGTCTAAGCGAATGGCAATTTGACGTATTTCACGTCAAGGGCAAACAGAACTTCATTGCAGATGCCCTGTTCAGGCCAGACGTCTCTCTACAACCACCTTCGCCGTCACCATTCACTGTCAACTCCGTGACACTCAGTGAACCTGCACTAACGCCAACTCTCCTGCGAACTGAACAACGCGGTGACATTCACATTCAAAAATCAATAGCCCGTCACCCAACCAATTTCATATGCCGTCTGTGGGAAGGCTTACCAATTGTTTACTTCACGGGTACGCAGCCCAACAAGCCTTCAGAGAAAGGTTTTCGATTCAATTCACTCAATTTCTCACCCAGGAAGCCAAGCGACTGTCCGACTTCTTACAGATCGTTTCTGGGATCACAGACTTAGGCAGAATGTTAAACGATGGGTCTCCGAGTGTGCTATTTATCAGAAAAACAAGATCACACGACACACTCGTTCTAAGTTGCCACATTTTCTATCTATTTCTCGCCTAGCTATCGTCCACATCGACATAGTTCAACTGACAAAAGTTCAAGGTTTTAGTTACCTTCTAACTATGATCGATAGATTTACACGGTGGCCTGCGGTATTACCTCTTGGCACCATTTCTGCAGACGAAGTAACTAACGGTTTTATCTCTGCATGGATATCCAATTATGGTGTTCCCAATGAGGTCATCACGGACAGAGGCACTTGCTTCTTATCTGATCGTTTCAGAACCACCTTGCGGTACATGGGATGCATCTTACGCCAGACGACTGCCTACCATCCCCAAGCTAATGGTATGGTAGAGAGAATGCATAGAGAACTCAAAGCTGCTTTAGCATCCTCGTCCATTAATGGCAACTGGGTCGATGCACTACCTTTAGTTCTGCTTGCCATGCGTTCCGTACTCGTGAATCCATTAAAACGTCTGCGTCACAACTCTTGTATGGCATGGATCTACGCCTGCCTAGTCAGCTCCCACGTCTACTACCGGCACAAGATGACCCACAAAACGAAGCTACCCGCCTTCGACTTCATTTCGGTAATATGTCTGAACAGCAGCCGAGACACACGCCTCGTCCAGTCTTCGTTCACCCACAACTCCACAGCTGCAAGAGAATACTCGTTCGCAACAATAATGCTGTTGCACCACTACAACCAAAATATCGCGGTCCTTACCCGATTTTGCTCAGACAACCAAAATACTTCATTATTATGCAAGGCGCTACACCGACATTAGTAAGCATAGACAGATTGAAACCGTTTATCGAACCACCTGATCCTGAGAGAGTTCAACCTTCTACACACGTCTCAGGCTCCGTCTGCCCCTAATCTCAATATCCTGCTTTGTATAACGCGTAATTGATTTTTTTAAAACATTAACATTAACTATCAAAATTTTTTTTAACCTTTACGTTATTTTCGTATTTGTCTCACGTGGCATAACCAGTTGTTTTTAGCTAACAATTGTGTAGCATTTTTGAACAGTTCTTTGGTATTATGCCATCTCTGAGGCAATGTTCGTGTACATTTTTTTATGCAGTTACCTTTGATTTTAATGTATATATTTTTACATTATAATGTGTTTCTCACACATGACAGCACACTGCCTATTTTGGTATGACCAGCTACTTAGAGCTAACGCTTTCGTGTAGCAACACTAAGTAGTGATCAGCTTCATATCATGGTACAGGCCACTTTCAATGCATACCTCAACTTTATCAATCGCACAAAAACCACTCTACAAATGTCATGACCACAACGTCGAGCACTCTAGCTCCTTTGGTCGTATACAAACACATTGACAACGATCCGACCTGCTTAGGTTTTAACTTAAACCTGGCAAATTCAGAGGCGATTTACCTCGAAATCTTCACGCTGCGGCTCCCAAAACTTACATTGCTCTATTTTGCCTCACGTGGTATGACCGACCACTAGAGCTAACAATTTGTATAGCAATTCCTAGTGGTTACCTGGCATCATATCATTGTTGAAGCAATTAACAAGCATATTTGAGCCCAGCATTTATGGTTCATCATATTTTTGCTTAAATTGGTTCGAACTCTGTCATGCATTTCTTATCTAGCCTCGCAGAGAGGAATTCTTTTTCCTTTTTTTCAGAGAGGAAAGTGTTGTAACGACACAAATTAATGGCCGACATATTGCGTAAATTAAATTAAATTTTATTTACGTTGCACCAATGAGAAAAAAGCAAAACTTGCCGTTTAACCAATAGTGTGCAAGTAGACATATATTACTATGGCATGCTATTTAAGCACAGCAATTTACCATGCAAGTCAGTTGTCGCATTTGCATTCTGCTTTGCGTTACGCGTGTGCGTTCTGTCGGCTGTCAATACCTACGCTGGTGATTTGATAGTTTCACCAACAATTGGCTACATCCTTGACTCATCTTGTTGCGGTACAACCAGCGAGACGAGCCAATTGATTGCAGAACCTGAACGACGTTATCCACATCGTGATTACAACTCGACAACGGGAGGAACAACAACTGGAGTCCACCCAAGGCTCTAGGACATCTTCATACTCTGAATAATTCAGGAGAACGCACGACCAGGCCCTCTTAAGGGCCCCACTATCAGTAACAAATCTATATTCAGAGCACCTTAACCGAGTTTGTAATGTCGTACGGCATTTACTTGAAGCCGGGGCGTTTACAGTATCATGGCGAGGTTTCGATTTTGTAAAACGCCCCAGCTTTAAGTAGATGCTGTACAACGTTTTCAATGTTTGATTGTGCCAAGACTGCTGAAAGTAAGTACTGTTGGTGGTCCTTATTATGGCCAGAATTGCGTTCTTCGGTAAATGCCGAGAAAGTTAGTTAATGTTGCAAGGCCTAGAAATACTCCGAGACACTTGAGACCGGCTCTGGTTGACTGGCTGGTGTTCCTTCTGTTGTGGCGTTGACATCAATGGCGAGGGACTGTGTGAAGGCTTAGTATTGTCGCGTTGGAGATCTGTGACAACACCGTGCTTACTGACACAAGTGAAGGTTCAATAAGTAGCTTTGCTCGGTCTCATTGGTTGTGCTGTGACAAGGTTGGCGTGATTATATGACTCTGCGTGTGACGCAAGTCCAGAAGTCAGCGTAGGTGATAGCTCAGTATGACAGGAGGCCGCACGTACACGTAGTGCACAGCAGAAATCAAAAGTGAATATTGGCTAGCATGGTATATGCAGCGTGCTTATATAATATCGAAATCGAAAGCTCGCACGTCATTGGTTAGCGGCAAATTTCGTTTTTTTAATTGGTGCCGTTTAAATTAAATTTGAATTTAATTTACTCAATATGTCAGTGAATTGTACTTGAGCCGTTATAAATTAATTAACCTGCACACTCTTCGTCGGTAAATGTATCTTGTAGAGGCCCTTTGGTCACTACCATAGGAGAGCGTCTGAGATGCCAGGCCCGGACAATCCGTATATGCGGTACGATCATCTAATTTGGAACACTTAAGTTATTCGTGAACCAAATTATCAGTTGTCCTCAAAATATAAGAATAGCCTCCATGTTAATCACAGCAAATAATACATGAAAATAAATAACCTGTTCTCGTAGTAACACAAATTTATTACTAAAATCAGAATAGTAATGATAAAACCAGAAATTTGTTACAAGTTAACAGAGATCCTTTTGCATTCAGTACACAAAACAGACAACTCAAAACTGACTAGTAAACAATTCTTACATAGTTAACATCATTATTTGTTTACTTCTATTCTACTTCAAATAATTAAACATTGTTTATAAAAATGTGTTTGCTTAGTATTACGTTTGCTTAGTAGTACAACGTGTAAACAGTGTCCTGACAAAAGTAAGACTTATGTCTGAGGAAATATCTTCCTCTACAATCTAACGTTCATCTTCAGGGCTTTTTAACAATAACCTCCCAGGTGTCCGCTTTGTTTACCTGTACACCACCATGTGGTTAAAACGTTAAAACTTTGTTGATATATTGATTTGTTTAAATTTGTTATTTCAATAGCGCTGCAAATGAGTGTAGCTAACTGGAAGGCAAAGTATATGATAAAGCAATAAGTATTTGAAATCATGCCTGAAGCAAAACAATTAGTACATTCTACTGCAGGTGCAATTCCAGTTAAAAATGAAAAAGGTATGCACATATATGTTTATTATATAAAGGTGTTTACTATATGCAGAAGGTTAAAGTCCAGCGCTATGTTGCGGGAAAGCGCCCTGAATTCGCTCGTAGTTCCGATTCAGAACCAGAATACGATCAAGAAGATGATAAGGAACGGAAAGTCACACTCTTTCCAATACATTCAAAATATTTAGATGGAGAAGATCAAGAAGACGATGCAGGTATTGAAACTTATGCTGATGAGGAAATAAATGATCCCCGTATCAACCGTCTCCTGAGAAAAAAGTTACAGGCTGAAGAAGAAGAGGACGAAAGTTCGGGCTCAGAAATTGATAATGAATGTGCTAGGATAACACGCCACAAACGCGATCGTCTTCAGGACACGGAAAGCGAAGGAAGTGATAGAGAATCTGAAAATGACAACATGAGTGAGACTGAGCTTGAAGCTCATCGTGAAGTAAGGTTTATAATATAATGCTATAATCAATTTCCATTTTTAAACAGTAGGTAATAGCTTGTACCACAGAAATGTGTCGGGTTCCAATGGTTGGGGCAGCTAATACATTCAATACGTAACCAAATTATATTAAAAATTATCATACATTTGATTTTGCAACGCTTATAGCTAAAGATAGAGACTAATCTTTATTAAAGACAAATTCAAAGTTGTGCTTTATAGCTTTCAGCTATTGTATAAGCTTGATAGCGTTAGCTGCTAATTAGCATCTCAATTTAAAAAAAACGGATTATACTCTTAAAATGTAGAAATTGTTACTTTTAACTTTACATGTTTTTATTTTGAAAATATTTATTTGGCAGCACGATCTAACTGGCTCGTTTATTTAAGCAATCGCATAAATCTGGTTTTTTGGAACTTAATATTGCGTGGGTAGTTATAAAATTTCAAAAAATCAGCTTGATATAAAAAAGATCCAATTGTATGTAGCTACTCGCACATCTTAACAAAATTAGTTAGGTATTGACGCGGTTCGACATTCTATGATCATCATCAAAATACGATGGCAGTGGTGCGACTGGTTAAATTCAGTGGAACTGGTGCTTATATCATGCCGAAAAACTAAATTTAAAGAATCTATTATAATGTTTGATAATAATAATAACAGTCATCAGTAGGATATAAATATTCAGATGAACACGTATGGAGTGCAACGTCCATTATTTTCATGTATGTGGAGTTTTAATTACGCTAAAAATATTTACCGTTTTGTGCATGTACAGATATGAGTATCTCCAAACTATTCAGTAATGCTTTTGAAAAAAATAGTATGATATCAACAAATGATTAACAAATAAATTTTAATAGAAGAATGATGTGGGATGAAATGAATCTAGCCTAGATGGAGAAACCTAGACAACATACAAAACCAAGTCATATAGACGTCTACAAAACACATTCCGTCCAAAGTACACTTTTAGGAAAAGCGACATCACCGATAAATCTTCCTTGGTAGCGCCAGTTCTTATTCTGAACTATTATCTGTCTACTGCATGTCTGCTATATTTATTTGTCTGCTTGCGTACGCATAAGTAACTGTATTTATAAATCTACATTTTGTCTTGGTTTTCGACTAGCTTGTATTGTTACTAATATTTAGTCAAACGTTATTGCGAATACAGTATTTTCTATAGGTTGTTATATTCTCGGGAGTAGATGTAGATGTTGGTAGTAGGGTTGGTGATTTCGATTTCGCTGACGATGCTATTATGTTAGTGAAAACAAAAAATGCAAGCTCGGAACAGCCATTAAATGTTCTTAGAAAGTGTCCATTTGGTATGAGTCAAATCTAAATGCCTCAAAATCTGTCTTTATAGCCATTTATGATCACAATATAATATTTTCGTAACGACGCACTTCTACCTGTCTTTAATGAATAGTCATAATAGGATCTATTCTGTTACCTGAGAATTCGGCTTTTTTAGAGTTTTATAAGTAGTAAATTATGTAAACCACTCTGGAAACGGCATTTAACTATACATAATCACTAAATCCTTGTTATTCAGGTAATTTGCATTTTGTCATTCCTTATGTCGCTAAGTCACGTGGGATGATCCATCATGGCTGCCATCACCTACATCGTTTTTGAATATACGCATTTGCTCTGTTTGGTTTAGGACAAGTTTCAATGTAGAGGCCTGGTTAAATCTGATTTATTGCCACAGCTGTGACGGAATTCACCGGCTTAATCAAACTAATCCACCGGAACCGCACAGAGCAGTTAAAAGCAACATTAATAACGTTTGTGACCACAAGTCGTAGCTGGCCATATACAAATACTGCTTGCCAGGCTACGGAAACATTTCCGGGCTATGGATTGAACCACAAGAGGGGTAGACAAGTAATTTATGAGCCAGTTGCTATAATTCGTGGTGTTGATCACTTTATCCAGCCACAACTTAACCTTAATGACTGATAAATTTAAATTGGCGAAAATCTGTTGGAGACTATCGGCAAACATGACAGGCACAAGTGCAAGTGGTGGTTGTATGCAATAGTTTACCATTATTTAAGTTAGGGTCCATAACGATTTTGTTTCACACTTAGAAGTGATAACAAAATTTGGAAATGAAATACGTTTGTAATTTGCTAAATAGCGTACAGTATTGAGACTGAACCTTATGTCAGCTTTATCTTTCAACTTTTATACTTAGATATTACATTTTAAAAAGTTTTGGCCGTTATTTAGATCATTTGGTTGTTTAATGCTATTATCCTACCAAACTTTGTTCAGTCATGAAAAATTATCATTTTCTGCTATAATTTGTTATTTTTTCAGGTGTTCTATTTAATTAAATTTGGTTTACCAGTTGAATAATCTTATTTATTCTTGATTAGTCTATCTTGCAACTATCCGTTTGGAATTTAGTTTACTTTAAATGTCTCAACTTTTTTTAATTTAGCTTAATATAACGTTGAACATTACTATTTTTAATCCAAGAAACAATTGGTTTATTAAACGTACATTATTTGCGCGGGCGATGATAACAATTAATATAATCAAGGTTGCGATCTTGATATGAACACTTGACCCGTTAAATACATGCATTTGTTCCACAAAATTTTCACTTATATACTAAGATATATTTCTTGGTTAGCCTTTCAGTTAGGTGGAGTTGTACCAAATTCCCAAGAAACTCCATGAAATGTGGAGCCGGCTTATCCTCCAAAAGGAGTCAGCCGCAGTAAAGTAAAGTAAAGTAAGTTCATATGACAACCTTTTTAACCAAAAGTTCCACAGCAATGTTTTATTGTTTAATTTCTAGCAACGTTATCATGAAACGTGGCCGAACTAAACGGACGAATTTAGCTTTCTACTGAACACCCGCGAAAGTTCAATCGGCTACATTTTAGTGTTACCGCAATAGCTCTTGGGAATATGAAGCCTAGTGCCTAGGAAGGCTATCTCTTTATTATTTCTCGCCTCGTACCTTTTCATGGTCTTTGAGTAGCCAATTGTCTTTTCTGCGATGTGGTCACAAGCTCTTTCTGGAAAATCCTGTGTCCGTTCTAATATAAGCATAACTGAGCTAAAATGTTTTCGAATAATGAGATTCACTGTCGTATCGAATTGAGAAAAGGAAGATAGGGCACCAAAGGCACGTAAAATAAGAGAAAATAATGGCTATAAAGTGAAGTTCGTGATGCGGCCAAGTATGTTTGAAGCAAATATAACATTACGAAAGCGCTTAAGAAATTCCGGATTATTAATGCGTTGTTTCGTTGGTTACTTATTAACTTAGGGCATTTTAGTACGTGTTTGTATAGTTTTCATGAAGTATATGAAGTCACTTGTTTTTATTTTGATTTGTTCAAGTGCCATATCAATTGTTCAAACTGCATGCAAATGCTTTTTGTTGTCATTGGTTTTCCATTAGATGATTCGCCAGCGTGCTCTTCAGCTAAGAATGCAACAAGAAGAGGCGCTTTTGCAGGAGCAGGTTAAAGGCGAGGCAGGGCATGATTCAGACAGTGATGAAGAGGAACAGGCCGACAAATTTCCAAAAGGTGCAGAAAGAGTAGGAGGTACAAGAAGACATACAACCGGAATACTAGCCAGCCAAAAACAACGACGTTTTGCTCCCGGACATGTCACTGGCCTATCAGATGATGAGGATGATGAGATGAGCGAGTCAGACGACGAGGAAGAGGATGACGAGGAGGAAGACAGGATTGCACCGAAGCTTAAACCAGTTTTTGTCCGAAAACGCGACCGTATCACATTGAAAGAGAAACAGAAAGCTGACCAAGTGGCGAAAGAGAATGACTTAGAGGCGAAGCGGATGGCCGATGAGCGCAGAAAAGAAACACTTATAGTAAGTAATAAATTGCTTAGCCGATCTTAAAGTTGATCAGACCTGTTCTAATATGTGTGCAGCTTATAACAGAAGCGATTAAGATCCATTTTTTCAATCGAGACTGTTTATATAATTCTTTAAATAACGTTTTCGAACTTGAGGCAAACACCAATTCCGTTGTGTTTAACCAGTCGTCGAACATCATAGCTAAACTTCTGTCAGTCACACGTAATGACGCTTGACGACCGGTTAAATACGACGGGATTGGTGTTTACTTCAAGGTCGCAAACTTGATTGAAAGAATTGTTACCACCACCCGCGCTATCAATGATTGTTTAATTGTATTGTATATATAATTGAACAAACATTGGTTGTGCGGGCGGTGATAAAAATTATTTAAATCATGTTTGCGATCTTGATATAAGTACCAATCCCACTATATATATATATATATATATATATATATATATATATATATATATATATATATATATATGGTTTAAATAATCTTCTATAATGTAGAAAAAGCAATTCATGCAGTAGACCGATTTGCTCCTTATTGGGAATGCTTTACGTTATATCCAAAATATACTGCAGACAGGGCACAAATCTGAGCACGTCTGCTTCGGGATCGGTTGCTCGCACCTCTGTGTCACGATGAGGCTAGAATTTATGGATTTTCTGGAGTAACAGGTGCTCAGAAGTAGTTGTAATTCTCAATTATGATGAACTTTAGCTGACATTGAAATCCTTTTTGTTGGTACCATGTACCTATTCGGTAACTGTTGTTGGTATCATGTACCGACTCGGCAACCATAGTGTTGATATCCTTTACAGACTCGGTATATATTATATACAATGAGTTTTATTTTATGTCACGTTGACGAAGAATTTTTATGAAGTTATTATTACTACTGCAGGTTTACAAATTCGTATAGGAGATTGTACCGTCCTATTGTCCCACATTCCTCACCCAAATATATAGTGGTTAAAGAGCGTAATTCCGGCTCCTACTGATGAGTCGCCAGTTAGCACGAAACGAATGTGCACGAGATTCGTGGCAAGTCGATTAGAATATCATGTTGATGAAACTTTTGAATATCTAGGTCAGGTGTTTGTTGTTTTATATTAAGTGTTGTGTATCTAATAACAAATTAATTAAAGAATATGTCAAAGTCAGAATAAACAAATGTTATAATCTCACATACACACCGGTTTTGTACATACTGACGACTTATTAGAACGAAACGAAATTATGCCAAAAACCTACTGTATATTTGGCGAAGAAATGTAACGAAGTCAGATGGTGCAATCTCTTATACGAATGTTTATTCAAGCAGTAATAAAGTTATTTTCATGTAGGCTTCATTAATATGACTTCAAAATGTTCAGTAAATAAGACCAACCAATGTTCGTTTAATAAGACAGGAGCTCAGATTTAATTTATTTATATAATTTAGCAATTATTATTTCTTTCTGATGAGCTATTAAGAATGTTATTTTTAATTTGCATGTACTGCGAGGACAAATATTTATTAGTGCAAGCTACTATAAGCTTGAAGGAATGTCGTTGCTGCGATACTGAATTAATTGAAATTACCTGATCTGCGTTTTGACTAACGCAGCTTTCATTGTTCCAGTAATTTTCTTTTTTCATAATATTTCGATCTACGGTAATGTAGATCGAAATATTATGAAAAAAGAAAATTACTGGAACAATGAAAGCTGCGTTAGTCAAAACGCAGATCAGGTAATTTCTACTATAAGTTTAGTTGTATTCTTATTATATTTATATTTTATAGCTAATGGAAGCTGAATTACGACGTGAACAAGAAGAGGCTCGCGCTATTGATGAAGCACTGGATAACATTGACTCAGATGAGGGTCAAGGTGATCCGTTAGTTGAACAAGAGGAGTACGAAAAATGGAAGGTTCGTGAACTAAAACGCATTAGACGTGATAAAGAGGCTAGAGAAGCGATACAGCAAGAGAAAGAAGAGGTTTGTGTTCATTTTATTTGCATGCATAATATACCGCAGCTTTGTATAGGTTCTTCGAATAAAAACGGAAGCAATTATTTGAATTTAGCTGTAGAGCATTTCACGATCTTGACATAAGCACCAATCCAATTACATATATATATATATATATATATATATATATATATATATATAAATTTATCAGTATAAACTTAGCATTTTATAATGTGGAAAAGGCAATTCATCCAGTAGACCAGTTTCGTCTTTATTGGGAACTCATTAAGTATTGTCCAGAATTTTACGCAGACTGATCGAAACTGGGTACGACTGCGTCGGGTATGTGACCTAGTAGAGCCTAAGTTTCCCATGGAGCACTTGAGAATCCATGAGAAACATTATAGAAATTATTGTGCTTATACTGAAGAGAAATATTAATAAAGTTATGCCATTAGTTGCTTTATTCGTATTTTCGTCGGATTCAGTTTATGTAAGCACGAAATTGTTCGGTCTGTAGCAGCAAAGCTTTTATGTGAAGAGTCATTTGCCACTCTAGTATTGACGAAATTTATGAGAACCTGTCATCATGCTTGGCGTGCAGTTAATATTTTTATAAAGTAGGCAAATATCATCCCATCAAGTAAAATCTAGCGCCTTCAGCAAATCCTATGGCTATATAGCCGAAAATCAAGTCACCACACAACTTGAGGACCTGCGCGGGTTATTGTAAAATCCACTGTGCTTGTAATGCCAAAAATAAAGCGGAAGTGTTAAAGGAGGTTTCGTCGGCTGCATTTCACCAGGTTGGCTGGAGTCGGGGCGTGTTGGTACAGTCAGTAATTTCATTCATCGGCGGATCCTGTTGAACCATGATTATTTTATTTCATGAGATGCTTGATTATAACAATTTTCTACTGGCAGGGCTCATGAAAACGTCGCCGGTACATCTGGCTTGTACCCAGTGGTCTGTTCAGGCATAACTATATCTCTAGTATATTTTCATTTATTCTGATGAAAAATTTGTTCTAAAATAGGTTTCTTTAGTAAGAGTCGATAACAAGATATTTAAATAAAGCTTTTTTCTTATTCGTTCATTGATTGCCTAAGATAAATTATTGTGCGCTCTTGTCGAATTTTCGCTTTGTCTACTGGGTTAATGTCTCATGCACAGTGACAATTAGTTATTACGTAGTGTGCTCTACATTATAAAAATCAAATTTTCAGACGAAGCATAAATAAAAATGCATATTTCATTATTATTGTTTATATATATATATATATATATATATATAAATAAAGTTAATTTACCCTATTAAACAATTATTGATTGCAGGTGTAAATACCTTTTTAAAATCAAGTTTGCGAGATTAAAGAAAATACCAATTGTTTTTAACCAGTCGACGAACAACATCGCAAAACTTTTTTTACACTGTTGTGTGACCGACGGTAATTCAGCAATGTTGTTCGACGACTGGTTAAATACAACAGGATAGGTATTTATTTCAGGATCTCAAACTTGATTTAAAGACTTTTGATCACCACTCGCGCGTTCAATTATTGTTTAATTATATTACTTATGTATATGTGGCGAAAGCTGAAAAAAGTTAATGTTCGTGACTGCATAGAAATGGTGCAGCAGACATTTCCAGTAAAGTACAACTTGTGCAAGACTACTAGAGGTGAGAGTTACTTATTTAGTTTTGCATTGCGGTTTCATCCTCGCTAGTCAGTTTGCCGTTGTACTCTATTGATGGCCATGGAAGGTCGAAACGCCTCTGTAGGTGTGGCTGGCGGTAGTTTTGCTATGTTGTTCGACGACTGGTTAAATACAACGGGTTTGGAATTTACTTTAAGCTCGCAAATTTGATGTAAAGAATTGTTACAACCACTCGTGCAATCATTGATTGTTTAGTTAAAAATAAAACGTTTTCAACTTTTGCTATGCAAAAATTAATTTCAAATAGAAAAGCATTGGTTTCTTTAAATCACGTTTGCAAACTTTAGATAAATACCATTCACATTTTGTTCAATTTTATTTGCACATAATGACGATTTTCGTGCATTCAATGATTACCATCAGAGCACGATGGTAGTTTTGTTATGTTGTGGTAGATAAATAAAATGGGACTGATTTTTATCTCAAGTTTACATACATGATTTAAAGTATCTATTACCACCATCTTTGAAATCAATGTCTAATTAACTGATCGTTGTGAAATTCTCGTTCAATTTGTTATATTACTAGAAAAAGAATTTCTAATGCGATATGTTTGGCGAATTTTTGTGTGCTGTGATTAATTTGAATTGTCACCCGCTTATGTGGAAAGCTTTAATTGTTTATATTTATTTTA
Source organism: Eudiplozoon nipponicum (assembly GCA_029291075.1). Classification (NCBI taxonomy): domain Eukaryota; kingdom Metazoa; phylum Platyhelminthes; class Monogenea; order Mazocraeidea; family Diplozoidae; genus Eudiplozoon; species Eudiplozoon nipponicum. The sequence goes on along the minus strand of JAQBSW010006684.1, from coordinate 1,715 downwards.
TTTAAGATTGAACGAATTCGCAATTTGACAAATGAGCAACGCGATGAAGAATTTAAGCGGAATCCAAAAATACAGACAAACAAATCAGTCAAGGGAAAGTACAAATTTATGCAGAAGTACTATCATCGTGGTGCCTTCTTTGTTACTAGCGAGGAGAACAATCTTTTCAAGCAGGACTTCTCTCAGCCGACTCTGGAGGATCATTTCGATAAAACGAAACTTCCCGCTGCTATGCAGGTTTGTACAATTACTATTTTTTTGTGAAGCTGGGCCGATGCATGCATATTGTAATGTGCTGACATGCTCTGACGAGAATGGGGAAGATGTCATATTACAGTATACATTTCTGGTCACTGGACTTTACTTTTGGTGTGATGGTTTGCTTATATAATTTTATATGTCTAATTAATCTATGCTGGATGCGCTTCTGCGTTGTTAACTATTTCATATAAAAATAGGCCACACCGAAGTCAGTTAATCATCACTAGAGATGATTAACTTCGTTTTCCTCTATAATTTGTGTATTATCAATATTAGGCGGCAGTGAAGCATCTGTACCTCATACCCCGATATAATACCGTTTATGATGGGGCGGATGTTTGACATGGCCAATTCTTTCCTCGCATTTTGATTTACTCCATGTCACTAACATATGGAACCTCAGGCTGCGGAGTTTTTTCTGCATTGAGACAAAGTTTATTGTACGTTGAAACAGTTTTCTAAAACTCATCCTTTTGGTTGTCTTCTTTTCGATTTGAGCTCCTTACCTCAACAGAGTACCAAAATCACAACGGAAAACTAACAGTTTCTAAATGTAAACTGTGCGTAATCCATGGTAACAAAATATAAGTTTAGGCACAATGTCACATCTATGTATATACATGGTGGGCATGAAATATCGCATTGCCTATATAAAAGCTATGCTTTTTATGTTTCTATCACTGTCCGTTTATTGATTATCTTTTCTAAAATGTTCGGTATTTGAATTAAATACTTCAGTTATCCTATTTGGCTTTATTTTGCTATATTCCTTTTTAATAAGAATTTTTATACGATAAATCTTACTTCAATACACATTTATAGATCCTTAGTTCTACACAATCATTGGTTTGCAATTTCATCTTATTCGAGATAGTTTTGTTACTGTTAATTTTATTAACTACTTGATAAGCTATTTTCTTGCACGAAATGTTGTCTACTGTTTTGTCAGTTCATTTTACGTTCTATTGTGACACATATGCGAAGATAATATGTTAGCAATTAATATTCGCACGAGCTGCTAAATTGTTACTGAGATATCTCATGAGCGTTGTTGTTCTAAATTGCGCAATGCGATCATCAAATTAAGACTATTTACGGTTTTCTTTCGTGTGCGGTTGGTTTGCACTATCAGTTCCGCAAAGATCCGATTGATTCGCATCTCCAATTCCGCGTTGAGTTCGTCTTCGTTGTGACTAGGTGCTGATTCTTCGCCTCACTCCGAAGGCTTCCACATTATTTGTACCAACCTCTGGATCAGATCTAGCTAGACATTCAAGGGAAACAGGTCATGAAATAGACTGATTAATGAAAAAGCATCGCTTTATGGAACCGTAACTTGGCTAATTAGAGATTCGATTGAAATAAAATTGGGTAATTACGTAATGAATGTAACATTTGTAGAAAATTCATTAGGATAAAGTTTAATGAAGCCTTCTCCAGGGTCAGAAAACGGA
>JAQBSW010006683.1:0-46620 GCA_029291075.1 Eudiplozoon nipponicum | reverse complement strand
TTTATTTAAAAAGAATTTTTTCTTTTTATTTTCCAGAACATTCTTTGTTTAAATACTTGACTTTGAATTGTGCGCCATTTTCAGTTTTCGAGTGTCTCGCACCTCGACTGGTTATATCATCTTTTGGTCTGCTGCAATTTTAACATTTTTCTCTAGTAAAACGGATACATATTAACAATATATTTCTGCTATAACTGTCTTATATTCTGTTATTGAAGCACACATAGAAGGGACGTTCTGGAACAGGTAATTTGATTATTCTGTTGTTCACGTATATCTCCTTCCAGATTATTTGTTCGGGAGTTTGAGCGAGACAACTTTCGCATTCCGATTGCCTAACATTAAGTGTCGATTTAATTATTAAACTAACCAGACATGGAGGCTGATATTAAATTTGAGGACACAAGTAGGTTAGTACAGGATATTGCGGATTTGAATCTAGCAGATGTGAATGGAAATATAAGCATATCAGACTCTACTGTAAATTTTAGGACTTCAAGCGATCTGGCATCTATGGGGCTCTCAGACACGAATAGGTTAGGAGCCTCTACAAAATTTGGCGACCGCGCCAGTCCAAGAATTTTAAGTCTACCGCAGTACAAATCTGAAAAACATTCAAGTTGGGTCGGAGATGCCCAAATGATATTTAGTGCTTATAATATTGTAAATCCAATGGAGAAATTTGTTGCAGCATGGATGGCATTGCCTGAAAATTTCCGAAATGCCTTGGAAAATTTCAGAGACAGAACTGTGGAAGAAAAGCCGTACAATGCATTTGAGTTATTAATGGCTGAAATTCAACAGAGATATCAGCCTGGAAGATCGGCGCAAATGTGCGAACTATTACGCTTAGAAAAAATGGGGCGTCAATTACCGTCCGAATTTTATGAACGCCTTTGCACAAAAGCTTCCAGGTTGAATATATCCAGAGATGTAGTCAACTCCATTTTCACAGCTGAGCTACCAATTAGGCTTAGAACCACATTGGAAGTATTTGACACTATGAGCATTGATTGGCCAACAAAACTCAGAGGGTTAGACGGCGTGTATAAACAGCAGGAACCACAAGTACATGCTGTAATAGCAGATTCTGTCACGATGCAGCCAGTCAGGGCAGATGCCGAAAACAACCTGACTATACAAGAAACCTTGCGTTTCTTATGTAGAGAAGTTGCTAGTTTACGTAGTGACATTGCACAACTTCAGAGTCAGGATAGGTATACTAGACGTCGAGGGAGTCACTCGCGTCAACGCTTCGAAGGGCCACGCGGATGGTGTAAGGCACATTGCGAGTACGGACGCAGTGCGAAGTGCCAAGGTGAAAATTGTATATACCCGCGATTAGGTGGACCCAGATGGAAAGGAAGCACTAAACCGGTAGAGAGAAATCCATCACCGGGAAAAGGACAAAACCCCCGCTAGTAGGAGCCGTAGGGGGGTTCCATTGCAAAGGCTCCCAGATATGCCTTTAAAAGGCATACTCAAAGCAAAAGATGCGACTAGATCAAATAGCACCGAAGAAGAAGGCAAGAGGGTCAGATTCTTACTAAGCGGAGATCTGGAAAACATTGCCGGATTGTCCAGCAACAAGTTCATTATTAAAGATGAATTATCTGGATTAGATTTTCTTATCGATACGGGTGCTGAGGTAAGCATAGTTAGGTCAGACGTGGTGGAAGCAGATTGCCCCACATTTGATTATCAACTATGGGCCGCTAACGGTAGTCCGATAGGAGTGAAAGGGATGAAAGAAATGTCGGTAACGTTAGGCCAGAAATCTTCCTTCAGATGGAATTTTCTAGTAGCCGATGTCAAGGACCATATCATTGGCATGGATTTCTTGACACATTTCAAGCTGACATTAGACCCCAAGGCTAGGACTATCGCAGAAGGCGAAGGGATATCAACACCTACTGAGTCTAACACATCGGCAGTTAGAACGGTTCTTTTACCTCGTCCAACGGTCGCACATGACTTTGCCGATATAATCGAGAAGCACCTAGCAGTGTTTCAACCTTTCAGTGCCAAAAGGATAGGTTTGAAGACAGGAGTAGAACACCAGATAGAATTGGTGGCTCCGTTGCCTTGTTCACCAAAGGCTCAACCATTGGCACAACACAAGCAACAGGTTGCTTTGTCAGAATTTCACCAATTGCGCGAAGAGGGGATTTGTAGAAGGTCAAATTCCAATTTTGCTTCCCCAATAGTGGTAGTTCCCAAACCTGAACCGGGTCAATGGAGGGTTTGTGGGAATTATCGTCTATTAAACTCAGTGACGAAGGGTGATTCTTATCCTCTCCCTAACCAGAGTACTTTACTCCGAGATATAATGGGATATGAGGTTTATTCAACTTTAGATCTCCAGAAAGCGTACTATCAGATACCAATGGAGGAAAGTTCGATACCACTCACCGCAGTCAGATTTCCAGGAGGGGGATCGCATGAATTTCTTCGAATGCCTTTTGGTTTGAAAAATGCCAGTCAGACATTCCAGCGTTTGGCTGAAGAAATCCTTCAGAATTGTCCATTTGCGAGGGTATATATAGACGACATAATAATTTTTAGTCGCTCACGAAATGAACATCGTACGCATTTGGAAACGGTTTTGACCAGGCTGGAACAATATGGATTAGTGGTCAAACCTAATAAGAGTAATATCGGTTGCTCTTCAGTTAAATACCTTGGTCATATACTTTCCAAAGACGGAATTAAACCTTTGGAAGATAAGATCCAAGCTATAAAGGACGTAACGGAACCCCGAACCGTACGCCAGTTGCGAAGGTTCTTGGGCATGATCAGCTATTACCGTCGATTCATTCCAGGTCTAGCCGGAATTCTTGGATCGTTAACACGCCATCTCACTCGTGAAAAGAGCACGATCAAGAAGTCTTGGCCTATAAACTTGAGTCCAGAAGACCGAGAAAATTTCCAAAAGGCCAAGGAAATGTTAAGTGACATAACCACATTAGCACCTGTAGATTGGGAAAAACCTTTCGAGCTAATCACAGATGCCTCAGATGTTGCATTAGGGGCAGTGCTACAGCAAAGAGATCAGGACGTAGTAAGACCGATTGGGTTTTATAGCCGTAAGCTTAATGATCGAGAAAAACGTTATGATACGTTTGGCAAAGAGCTTCTAGCAGTGTATGCCGCAGTGCTACACTTCGAGCATTACTTAGACGGACATAAGTTTAAGTTATTGACCGATCATAAGCCATTGATCAGCATACTTGGTAAAACAGCTAGGCTTAATTACTCTCGTAGAGTAAATTCCCAAATAACACGGTTAGCAGAGTTCGATTTCACTGTGTCTCATATTGCTGGTAAGGAGAATGTGGTAGCCGATGCACTTAGCAGACCGAATGAAGCTGATGTCGAGCTGATATTTCAAGGTCCATTGAAGAGTTTAGATGATTCTATGCATGATTTAGTTAGTCAAATCGAGGAAGCGCAAGGATCGGATCCCTTTACATTAGTTTTGTCCAAAAGGCCAGGATATGTTCGTAAGCTCATAAGTGGTAAGTGGTTGTTATGCGAAACGTCTAGAAGTCAACCACGACCATATGTTCCGTTGGAGTTACGGGCCAAGATTATCCAAGTGTTACATGACATGGGTCATCCATCCATTAAAGCCACCATTCGATTGATCAACGACAGATACGTATGGCCGCACATGTCTAAAGACATACGGGTATGGGTAAGAGCCTGTGCCAAGTGTCAAACGTGTAAGGTGTGGAGACATACCAGAACCGAGATAAAGAATATTGGGATACCAATTGGACGGTTCAGACACGTACACATAGACATTGTCGAGATGCCTGAGGTTAATGGGAACAAATACTTGCTGACTATGGTAGATAGATTTAGTCGTCAATTCGAAGTGGCGATTTTAAAAGACATGACAGCGCAAGAAGTCTTGTTCGCGTTTCTACATAATTGGATATCGCGTTATGGTGTTCCGGAAAAGGTCACTAGTGATCGCGGTAGTCAATTTATGTCCGAGCTTTTCGTAAGATCCCTCAACATCATGGGAACCACTGTATTACATACTAGCGCGTATAACCCACGAGCGAATGGGATGGTAGAAAGGCTGCATCGTGAACTGAAAGCTGCATTAAGGTGTACTAGTGGAACAAGCTGGATACACGATCTTCCTATAGTACTACTCGCCATGCGCAACAGATATAGGGCACAATTAGGTACTTCCATAGCAGAACTGGTTTATGGAGAACCATTAAGGTTGCCTGGAGATCTTCTAATAGAAACTCCAAGTAGTCTTGATTGGGCTTCTAGTTATGTAGATTGGTTCGTAGGAGCACTTAGAGATAAGATGTGTCGTTTAGCTCCGACCAAGACTAGAAAAGCAAAAACCAAATGCTATGTGTCCTCTGATCTAAAATCGGCTTCGCATGTGTATATAACTAATGAAAATAGGAAGAACTGCCTGACACCATTTTATAAAGGACCATACAAGGTCAAGAGGATGACTGACAAGAATGTCATCATAGAAATAAATGGCATTGAGGATTGTGTTACGTTGGATCGTTGCATTCCCCAGTTTATCTGGATAGACAATATCACTGAATTAACAGATGCGTCGAATGACCGTCGTTCTATGGGCGAATCTGATGTGTGCAATCCCACCATACAGGCACATAACGAAATGCAGAACTCAGAAGATGCGTTGTCTAATATAGTAAAATCTTATTCTACCAGTTCACAGCATGAAAACTATTTGGCAATACCAGATGATATGGAAGAACCAGTGAAAACTGTACCGGGCGAGATGACGACTTCAGGGGCGCCATTATGCACAACTCGTTCTGGAAGAGTGCCACGTCAGCCGAAGAATCATGATTACGTCTATTACTAGCCGTCTTTTTTTGAGAAGGTGGTGTATGTGGAGGAAGTTAAATCCTCCGCCATATGTAAAATAACATTAACTGATAAATTTAAACCACCATGGCTGATTGTAACGAATTTTATTTAAAAAGAATTTTTTCTTTTTATTTTCCAGAACATTCTTTGTTTAAATACTTGACTTTGAATTGTGCGCCATTTTCAGTTTTCGAGTGTCTCGCACCTCGACTGGTTGTATCATCTGTTGATCTGCTGTTATTTTAACATTTTTCTCTAGTAACACGAATACATATTAACAATATATTTCTGCTATAATTGTCTTATATTCTGTTATTGAAGCACACATAGAAGGGACGTTCTGGAACAGGTAATTTGATTATTCTGTTGTCCAGATTATTTGTTCGGTAATTTGAGCGAGACAACTTTCGCATTCCGATTGCCTAACATTAAGTGTCGATTTAATTATTAAACAAACCTGACACGGAGGCTAATATTAAATTTAAGGACACAAGTAGTTTAGTACAGGATATTGCGGATTTGAATTTAGTAGATGAGAAAGGAAATATAAGCATATCAGACTCTACTGTAAATTTTAGGACTTAAAGCGATCTGGCATCTATGGGGCGTTCAGATACGAATAGGTTAGGAGCCTTAACATACTCATCAAATTCGATTTCAACATTGAACACCTAAATTACATATTGAAGCTGGAAATTACGATATGGGTTTCATCATACAAAACTTTATTTGCTTATTGAAGTTTGAAATAAAAATTTAGAAAATACTCATCTAAATCAATTTTTTGCATAAAAACTTTATTTAATTTTTAAAGCTCGAAATTGCGATTCAGAAAATGCTTATCTAAATCGGTTTCAGTACATAATACTTTATTTACTTATTGAAGCTCGAATTTACGATTAAGAAAATGGTCATTTATATCGGTTTCAGCACACAAAAATGTATTTCCTTGTTAAAGCTCAAAATTTAAATTTAAAAAATCCTCATCTAAATAGACTTTAGCATATAAAGCTTTATTTATTTTTGAATTTCGAAATAACTGTTTTGAAAATTTTCATCTATATATCGGTTTAAGCTTAAAAAACCATATTTACACATTGACCCGCGACATTAAAATGTTTTTAAATTATCAACTGAATAGATTTTTTGGTTCAACAAAGTCTGTTTTACAGCAAACAAAATTTAATTAACTTTTTGTAGCTCTAAACAACAATTTAACAAAAGCAAATCTAAATCGGTAACAACATGCAAAACTTTATCTACTAATTGTAGTTCGAAATTACGTTTTATAAAATTCTTTATTTACTTGTTGGATTTCAAAATCACTATTTCTGCGATGCACATCTAATTAGGTTACAGCAAATAACACATTACTTACTAAATTTAATTCGAAATCACGGTTTTGTAGATGCTCATTCAAATCGGATTCAGCATGAAAAACCTTATTTACATATAAAAAAAGGTATTTGCGCTTTTGAAAATTCTCATCTATATCCGTTTCAGCATAATAAAACTTTATTTGCTTGTTGGTTTTCTAAAATCATGATTTCGTAAATGCACATCTAAATAGGTTGCAGATTATAATACATTATTTACTAATTATATTACCAAATCACGGTTTTGTAGATGCTCATGTAAATCGGATTCAGTACGCAAAACCTTATTTACATATTGAAACACGTAATTGCTCTTTAGAAAATATTAATCTAAATCGGTTTCAACTTAAAAAACTTATTTTTCTTGTTGGCTTTCAAAATCACGATTTCGGAAATACACATCTAAATAGGTTATAGCATATAACAAATTACGTACTAAATTTAATTCGAAATAACGGTTTTGCAGATGCTCATCTAAATCGGATTCAGCATGCAAAACCTTATTTACATATTAAAACACGTAATTGCGCTTTAAAAAACATTCATCTGAATCGGTTTCAGCATAAAAAACTTTATTTACTTGTTGGATTTCAATATCACGATTTCGGAAAGGCCCATCTAAATAGGTTACACCATATAACACTTTATTTACTAATTTTAGTTCGAAATCATTGTTTTGTAGATACTCCTCTAAATCGGTCTCAGCATGCAAAACCTCATTTACATACTGAAACACGTAATTGCACTTTAGAAATTACTCATCCATATCGGTTTCAGCATAAAAAACTTTATTTACTTGTTGGATTTCAAATTCACGATTTCTGAAATGCACAACAAAATAGGTTATATCATATAACGCATTAATTATTAATTTAATTTCGAAATCAATGTTTTATAGATGCTCCTCTAAATCAGTCTCAGCATGCAAAACCTTATTTTCATATCAAAAAACGTAATTGCGCTTTCGAAAATACTCATCTGAATCGGTTTCATCACAAAAAAACTTAATTTACTTGTTGGATTTCAAAATCACGATTTCGGAAAGGCACATCTATATAGCTTACAGCATATAACACATTATTTACTAGTTTTAGTTCGAAATGACGGTTTCGTAGATTCTCATCTAAATCGGATTCAGCATGCAAAACCTTATTTACATATTAAGACACGTAATTGCGCTTTAGAAAATACTAATCTGTATCGGTTTTTTGCAGATAAAAAAATCTTTATTTAGTTGTGGTTTTAAAAATCATTTTTTCGGAAATGCACATCTAAATAGGTTATAGCATATTACACATAATTTACTTAATTTATTTCAAAATGACGTTTTGTGGATGCTCATCTAAATCGGATTCAGCATGCAAAACCTTATTTAGATATTAAAACACGTAATTGCGCTTTAGAAAATACTCATCTGAATCGGTTTCTGCAGAAAAAAATTTATTTTCTTGTTGGATTTCAAAATAAAGATTTCTGAAATGCACATCAAAATGGGTTACAGTACATTACATATAACTTACTAATTGTAGTTCGAAATCACGGTTTTGTAGATGCTCATCTTAATCGGATTTAGAATACAAAAGTTAATTTACATATTGAAATACGTAATTGTGCTTTCGAAAATACGCATCTAAATCGGTTTCAGCACAAAAAACTATATTTACTTGTTTGTTTTAAAAATCACTATTTCGGAAATGCGCATCTAAATAGGTTACAGCATATTACACATAATTTACGTAATTTATTTCGAAATCACGGTTTTGTGGATGCTCATCTAAATTGGATTCAGCATGCAAAACCTTATTTAAATATTAAAACACATAATTGCGCTTTAGAAAATATTCGTCTGAATCGGTTTCTGGAGAAAAAAGCTTATTTACCTGTTGGATTTCAAAATCACGATTTCGGAAATGCACATCTATATAGCTTACAGCATATAACTCATTATTTACTAATTTTAGTTCGAAATCACGATTTTGTAGACGTTCATCTAAATCGGCTTCAGAATGCAAAACCTTAGTTAAATATTGAAACAGCTAAATACCCTTCAGAAAATATTCATTTAAATCGGCTTCAGCATAAAATCTTTATTTACTTGTTGGATTTCAAAATAACGATTTCTGAAATGCACGTCAAAATGGGTTACACCATATTACATATTACTTACTAATTGTAGTTCGAAATCACGGTTTTGTAGATGCTCATCTAAATCGGATTTAGCATGCAAAAGCTAACTTACATATTGAAACACGTAATTGTGCTTTCGAAAATACACATCTAAATCGGTTTCAGCACAAAAAAACTATATTTACTTGTTGGTTTTAAAAACCACTATTTTGTAAATGCACATCTGAATAGGTTATAGCATATTACACATAATTTACTTAATTTATTTCGAAATCACGATTTTGTGGATGTTCATCTAAATCGGATTCAGCATTCAAAACCTTATTTACATAATAAATGACGTAATTGCGCTTTAGAAAATACTCATCTGTACCGGTTTCCGGAGAAAAAACCTTATTTACTTGTTGGATTTCAAAATCACGATTTCGCAAATGCACATATATATAGCTTAGAGCATATAACACATTATTTACTAATTTTAGTTCGAAATCACGATTTTGTAGATATTCATCTTAAAATTACTATTCAGAAAACGCTGATGTAAATCGGATTCAGCATACACTTATTTATTTCATTTTTGAATTTCGAAATTAAGTTTTATAAATTGCTCATCTTAATCGGTTTCAGCATACAATTATTTTTTTAACTTATTGGAGCTCTAAATAACGATTTTGGAAATGCAAATCTAAATACGTTTAAGTTTATTTACTATCTTGTAGCTCTTAATCGCGATTTTGAAAATGCTCATCTAAATCGGTTTTATCACATAAAATTTTATTTACTTATTGAAGATCGAATTAACGTATTAAAAAATGTCCATTTAAACAGTTTTCAGCGCACAAAACTTTATTTACTTTTTGGAGTTCGCATTTAGGATTTATAAATTGCTCATCTTAATCCGTATTTTGTATACAAAACCTTATTTTCTTATTGAAGCTAGAAATTACGATTTGGAAAATGCTCATCTCAATTAGTTTCAGCATACAAAACTTTATTAACTGATTGAAGCTCGAAATTACGACTTATGTTATATGCATCTAAATTGATTTACGCATAAAAACTTTATATGCTTATTGAAGTTCTATAATACGTTTCAGAAATTGCTCACTTAAATCGCTTTGAGCATATAAAACTTTTTTACTTATTGAACCTCAAAATTGCGATTAAGAAAATGTTCATCTATATCGGTTTCAGAATACAATATATTATTTTCCTATAGAAGCTCGAAATTTCAATTTGGAAAGTACTCGTCTAAATCAATTTTTGCATGAAAAACCTTATTTACATATTGAAGCTAGAAATTACGATACAGCAAATGTTCGTCTAAATCTGGTTTAGCTTAAAAATACTTTATTTAAGAATTGAAGTTCTTAAATACGATTTAGAAAATGCTTATCTAACTCGGTATCATCATAAAAAACATTATTTACTTATTGGAGCTCGAATATACGATTAACAAAATGCTCACTCGTATCGCTTTTTTTGTATACAATACTTAATTTTCTTATTGAAGCATGTAATTTAGATTCAGGAAATGCTCATTTAAATCGGTTTCTGCTTACAAACTTTCATTTTTTTATTGAAGCTCGAAATTACAATTTAGAAAATGCTCATTTATATCGGTTTCAGCATACAAAACTCTATTTACTTGTTGGTGATCAAAATCACGATTTCGGAAATGTACATCTTAATTGGTAACAGTATACAAAGATGTAACTACTAATTGTAGCTACAAATCACGATTATGAAAATGCTTATCTAATTCCGATTAAGCATGGAAAACCTTATACACATAATCAAGCTCGAAATTTCAATTTAGAAATACACTTTCAAATCGGTTCCAGCATATAAAACTTAATTTTCTTATTGAAGCACGAAATTTTGACACAAAAACTGCTTATCTAAATCGGTTTCAGCTTACAAAACTATATTTGCTTATTGAAGCTGGAAATTACGACTTATGAAATGCTCATTTATATCGGTTTTTGCATGCAAAACTTTATTTACTTGCTGGAGCTCAAAACCACTAATTCGGAAATGTACATCTAAATCGGTTGCAGCATACAAACCTTTATTTAATAATTCTAGTTTTTAATCACGATTTTGAAACTGCTCCTCTTAATAGGGTTCAGCATGCATAACCTTATTTATATATTAAAAATCGTAATTACGGTTTAGAAAATACTCACCTAAACCGGTTTCTGCATATAAAACTTAATTTACTTGTTGAAGTTTGAAATTTAGACTTATAAAATGTTCATTTTTATATATTTATACAAAGAAAACTTTGCTTACTCATTAAAGCTCCCAATTAAAATCTATAATATACTCATTTAAATCGAATTTTGCTTAAAAAACTTTATATGCTTATTGATGTTCTATATTACGTTTCAGAAAATGCTCATCTAGATCGGTATCAGCATAGAAAATTTTATTTAACGATTTAATTTCGAAATTACGATTTAGAAAATGCTCATCTAAATCGGATTCAGTATGCAATACTTTATTTACTTATTTAAGCTGAAAATATCGATATCAGTTTCAGAATAAAAAACTTTATTTACTTATTGGAGCTCTAAATTACGATTTAGAAAATGCTCATCTAAAAGGGTTTTAGTATACAAAACGTTATTTACCAATTAGAGCTCGAATGTAAGTTTTAATAAATGTTCATCTAAATCGGTTTCAGCAAACAAAACTTTATTTACTTATTGAATCACTAAATTAGCATTTAGAGGACGTTCATGTAATTGAGTTTTAGTATACAATATTTTATTTACCAATTTGAGCTCGAAATTATGATTTAGAGATTATTCATCAAATTAAGATTCAGCATGCAAAACTTTATTTACTTATTAAAGCTTTAAATCACGGTTTAGAAAATACTCTTCTAAATCGGTTTTAGCATACAAAATTTTATTTGCTTATTGAAGCTTTAAATAACAATTTAGAGATGGCTCCTCTTAATCGGTTTCAGCATACAAAACATTATTTACTTATTGAAGCTCTATATTACGATTTAGAAGACGATCATCTAAATGTGTTTTAGTGTACAAAACTGTATTTACCAATTGGAGCTCGAAATTATGATTTAGAACATACTCATCTAGATAGGATTCAGCATTGAAAACTTTCTTCGTTATAGGAGCCTTAAATTACGATTTAGAAAATGCTCATCATAATCAGTTTCAGCATATAAAACTTCATTTACTTGTTGGTGCTTTAACTCACCATTTAGGAAATGCTCATTTAAATCGGTTTCAGTTTACAAAACTTTATTTACTATTTAGAGCTCGAATTTACGATTTACAAAATGCGCATCTTAATCTGTATTTTGTATCCAAAACTTTATTTACTTATTTAAGCATTAAATCACGGATTAAAAAATACTCTTCTAAATCGGTTGATTTATTTACTTATTCAAGCATTAAATCACAATTTAGAATATGCTCTTCTAAATCGGTTTCAGCATACAAAACTTTATTTACTTATTGAAGCTCGAAATTACGATTTAGAAAACACTCATCCAAATGTGTTTTATGTACAAGACATTACTTACCAATTGGAGCTAAAAATTGCGATTCAATACATGCTTATGTAAATCGGTTTTGGTATTCAAAACTTTATTTACTAATTGGAGCAAGATTTATTAAGTGCACATAAAAGTCTGCGTTAGTATGAATACATTCATATATTTATTGATTGATCGAGATTATGTATTATTTGAAATCCACGATTAGGTAACAAATACTAGACTTAAATTCCTTAAACTATGTTCACGAGACTGAAACAATTGTCTGTCTCATTTTATGTAACGTGTTGCACAAAGTAGCAAAACTAATGTCAATCACGGATACTGACGCATTTTAGCTTCTATAATCAGCAACAGGTTACGACGGCAAACTGACTATGGAGGATTAAATCGCAATACATATTTATGGAAAGCGTAATTAGATATGCGTCTCTTATCTGTTGCAGTCTCGCATACGCTGTACTTGAACGGCAATTTCGGGTGCACAATTTATATGCTTTAACGAAAATTATTTTTTTGCAGTTCTCGCCAAACATATATAGGTCATGCATTTAAACAATCATTGATTGCACGAGTGGTGGTAAAAATGTTCAAGTCAAGTTTGTGAGCTTGGAGTAAACACCAATCCCATTTTGAATTTAACCTGTCGTAGAAAACATAACAAAACTACCATCAGACACACGTATTGACGCGTTTGGACCTTCCGTCATCAACATCAAGGTACGACGGAAAGTTGACTAGTCAGGATCAAACAGTAATTCACATACAATGCATGGAAAATCAGTTTGAAGTTATCACTACAAGTAATCTTGCGTACAATGTACTTGACTGCAACTATTAGCTGCAAAGATTGTATACAGTCAAGACCATAAAATGAATGCAGCCAACATTGTCAGGTAAGTGCCCCTTATGGTAGAACAGCTTATCCGAGTTTTTATATCTTCTATGTGTATTGCGGTTTGATTTTCGGTATTTAATTGGCAGCTATACACTAATGGTTATAAAAGAAGTTTGAAACGCGTCAGTATGTTTGACTGAAAGTGCTTTTGCTACGCTATGCGACAGGTTAGGTAAAATAGAATTGCTTTTATCACACGTCTGCAAACGTTATTCACGGAATTGTTATCCTTACCCGTGATTGAGTTTTAGTTAGCTTGATTCCTCAACCTCTAAGAAATGCATAATTAGGATAAAACATTAATCTTTAATATTTTATATATAATTCGTCAATTAGATTATCGAAAACAAGACAAAAACAGGATCCCCTAAGTTATTTGATATCGAGCAACATCTCAGCATTAACCAAGACTTACGAATAGGTAAATTTAAAATTTACAAGTGTTGTCATTATTATTCAGACATTGGAGCAAATGAGAGGTGTGGAAGTGCTTTTGTAAAATATGTATTCTTTTAACCAGAAATGGACACTTAAATAATCTAACCATGGTGTTGGATACTAAAGCTATGGCAATTGTGTTAGTAACCGATACATTCTCAGAAGTTGTGTCAAATTACGACAGGATTGCAAAACCAGACCTTTTGTTTCCATAGCATATTTCATGTCATTTTTAACACAAAATTGCAACGAAACAGATGAACTGCCTCTGTATGATTAAACAATGCTTAATTTATCTTGAAACATGTGCACATAAAGGGATTGGTTCTTAAATGAAGGTAGAAATTTTGATTTAAACAAAAACTAGACGACATTTGTTATCAGCTATCTGGCACTGTTAATTTTTACTAGTTATGTCATTTTAGAACAATAATCAAGAGGCGAGAGGGCATTCAGTTGTATTTATGCTCGAAATTATTTTTTTACAAAGAGAAATAACACCCTCCTGAGTAGCGAGGATTATGCTTTTCCGAACGCTGGTATGCCAACGGAAATTGGCACCTTAGATTAATGACTGCACGGCAACGGAATTCGACTAAGGCGTCAACAGACAGGCAAGATAAAATCAGTCCTGTAAAAGAGACTAAATTAAATTTACAATGGCTAACTTTGCTTGTTTAAATCGATTTAATATGGAAAGAATTAGCTGAATAGAGTTTTCAACATGTCGGAGGACTCTTTATTTGCATAATAAATTATACCGAAGAGCAAGGCATAGAAGGTCATTTCCTGGTTTACAAAGACCGACTTTGCATGAACTGACTGTGGCCCTAGATTTGCAAATAAATTCTGAGGAAAATCTGATATTAATTAAAATCATAATCAGTATTAAGATTAGTAAAATATTAAATATCGTAAGTGATTGAGCGTGAAAGTTAGTGAAGTTAGCGTGAGGCGTACTCAAACTTCCATTAATACTGCTGACTTAACCTGGCATTAGTTTAATTATTGACGTTAAACTGTCATCAAATGGTATAATGTTGATTGCATTCAGAGGTTTTATTTGGAATGCAGAAGAAATTGCACAAATTTAGCTGCAAACTATTGACATTTTGGCAAAGAGCCAACCTAGCTTAACGTAATGCCATTCGGATAAATTGGAACTGCATATTTTTAAAATTCCTTAGTCTTCGGAATGAATGTAAAGCAAATTATCGTTCAGAACTTGGGTGATCTACAATGAAGTCGCTAATGATACTCCAACAGTTATGCAAAAACAGGCAACTGTGAATTGCAAAGAAACATTGTGTTATTTGCGAACTGAGTTGGCGCGATGTTTGGATTTCAAGCAAGTCTTTCTGCAGAATATTTATGCAAAATCTTAGATAAAACATTAACAGTGTCTGGTGTACACGAATTCACACATCCATATACGCGTGTTTGTGTGCGTGTGTGAGATTCAACAGAGGTTTGAATCTCTAATTAAGCTGTCAGACCAAACAACATTTATTGATTGGCTGGGGACGGATTCGTCCCATTCTTCCGAAGGCTTCATCATCGCTCATACTAGCCACCGGAAATGAGGTACGAAGATTAGCTCATACCGCATTTCCAGTGGTTAGTATGAACGATGATGAAGCCTTTGGAAGAAAGGGACGAATTCGAATCCAGCCAACATGAAGACCAACTGGACGCGTACATAGAAATGGAGTTAAATCGGATCTATGCGAAACTGTTAGTGCAAAACGACAACTCGTAAACGCATATCGTGGAGAACCAAGGCCAAAGATTAGTCTTACAATCAGAATTAATCAGTCTCTCTATGTACTTTGGTTGAATGCGATCCAGTTTGATTCTGACAAGTTGGCCGTAGTCATACGGACATCTGGAACGCTTTCAAATTTGTGGTCGTAAGGCAACGGACAACGCAGTGACGACGGCAGACGTTGCCCACGCATTGCTCCGTGTATGTGGCCTCATTAAGAAACTGAAGCATTTTGTTAGGCCAAACGCGCTTTGCAGGCCCTGACAACTGATGGAAGAAGACTGTGTTGCTTGGAAAACTGGTTGGTTTATAACTGCATCACCTAGCATACAGATTGATTTTCAATACTTGGTCAATTAACTAGTAAATAAATTAAATTTATCTAAATGACGTGACCAAATTTGCAAGGAAGCCACAAACTGCTAGAAATGCCTAATATGAAATCAATTGTCCTGGTTAAATGATTTTTATCTCTAAGAGTGTTATCAATAAATTGAATTTTATTTTTAGAATGATATCTAACGCATTATCCTTTCTATAAGAATTTTTTAATGGTGATATATCGAGCTTCGTGACTGCAATTCCAACTATGTAATTCAATGCAATTAACTTGGGGAAGGTGATATTTCAAACTATATATATTTAAAATATGGAAATCTCATCAAGATCTATTTATTTATATGCTATTTCGTAGAACATGTGTAACGTAAATTATATGGATGCTTGACTTAATCGTAGTTTTAAATCAAGTTTGCGAGCTTGAAGTAAACACAAAACCCATTGTATTTAACCAGTCGTCAAACAGCATAACAAAACTACCGCCAGTCGCAACGCACTGACGCGTTTCGACCTTCCATGATCATCATAGGAGTACGAGGGCAAACTGACTATCGAGGATCAAACCGCATTGAATATATATGGAAATCAAATTTAGACATGCTCCGACTGGCGATAGTTTTGTTATGTTGTTCGAAGACTGGTTAAATACAATGGGTTTGGCGTTTACTTCAAGCTCGCAAACTTGATTTAAAGCATTGTTACCACCACCCACGCAATCATTTATTGTTAAATTGTATTTTCTATATATGTATATGTGGCGAAAGCTGCAAACAGTTAATGTTCGTGACTGCATAGAAATTGTGCAGCCGACATTTCCAGTCAAGTTCAATGTATGCAAGACTGCTAGAGGTGAGAGCCGCATATCTAAATTTGATTTCCATATATATTCAATGCGGTTTGATCCTCGATAGTCAGTTTGCCGTCGTACTCTGATGATGATCATTGAAGGTCGAAACGCGTCAGTGCGTTGTGACTGGCGGTAGTTTTGTTATGTTGTTCGAAGACTGGTTAAATACAATGGGTTTGGTGTTTACTTCAAGCTCGCAAACGTGATTTAAAGCATTGTTACCACTACCCGCGCAATCAATTATTGTTTAATCGTAGTTTCATCGTATGTTCCATTGTAATTAGCCGTTACACAAGTTAACACCTGCTTTATTAATGAATATATTGTTAATTTCTCTGGTAACAGGTTGGTTCGGGAGCATGATTATGGCAATATAGATTTATTGACACCAATTTAAACCAACACCTGCATATTCGACCTCGAATTATGACAAGAATATGAAGGAAAAGACAAAGACATTTGAGAAGAACTTAAAACTCCATTCTTCGTGATGTTGGTTCACGTCAGTTTTGGGCGCCAGATCATCTACGAGCAATTATGAGCAATAAGAAAACTAAAATTATTTTTAGTCTAATGCTTATCTTTATATATTGGCAGAGATCGTTATCAGGTTTCAGTTAAAATTACTGGCTAAAGGCTACTAGAAGCCCAACATTGATGGTAAAAAAATAAATACTTCAAAATATTTCATTCTAGAAAGAGAACTACTGGAATAATAACTGCGTTAGTCAAAACGTAAAAACTGGTAATTTCGGTTAATCCAGTTTCGCAAAAAAATTTTTCATCTAAAACCTGAGTGGTTTGAATTGAAATTTTACACGTGCATTGGCCATTCGTATTTCTAATTTTACCACTCACAATGGCATGTGGTGATAACGAATTTTTCCGATATATCGGTCTCCCTCCAAGTGTGAGGGCATTCTCAGTTACGTCATTTCGCGTGGAGTGTATAAAACAAAAAGTCCAACACATGCAAATGGTAAATTGTTATTCAGCACCTCTAGTCCCACTTAGATGAGCATATCACACACATACACAAACGTGACACGCAACTATCTAGTGAAAGATCAGTCAGAAGTAAAAATGATAGGGCCGGAGAAAATATCGCGCCTGCTTCATTAGTTTTTTTTGGAAAATTGATGAGAATGGACCAACTGAAAAAGGCTGCAGATAGAGGGAGACGAAATGTTTTATTCAGGAAAAAGAACTACAGGAAAACTAACTACGTTATTCAAAACGTAGATAAGGTAAATACTTCAATAGTTTGGCGTTTTATGCTTCGTAGATCCGCTTTATTAACGAAGTAATTCTTATTTATTCACGAGACAAATGTAAAATTATTCAAATTTCCCTCATTAACGCTCTTGGTAACAAGCAAAACTGTTTAAACGAAAATGTCGTTTCTACTTTTAATTATTCAAAACAAAATTGAAGCAAAATCAAGGTAGCACAAATTAGGATACAGCTTAATTTACGAATGACGTTTATCATAGAACCCACACACTCTCTCTCTCCATGTGCTAGCCGCATTGAACATAAATTACGGGCAATTTGTAAAAGTTTTTCTGTTAATGACAAAAAAAATCAAAAATTTACGCATTTCTGTATTAGACATTGCATATCAGTTGACCAACAGAGAGCCGAATATCATGCAAATTCTATATGAACAGCCATGCTGCAACAGTTGCTTTTAGTTCTTTATAGGTTTCCTAAACTATTTTCGGTTATTTTGAACGTCACTCTAAACGTCATACTTTGTGCACGGAGAAATTCTTTAAAGAAACAAAAACTTGCATCTCTTTTACATGTTATCACATTTGAAAAGCGACAAATGTTAAATGTCTTGGGTGAAATGCAGCGGATTATCGAGGCTCAAGAAACTCAAAACTATTTGGTACAACGCTAATGCATTCTGACAAATGCCTTTCTTCCTAATTAGGCAATGATTTATTACGTTTTGGATGCTTTGCCGAATAAATGTTTAGCTTACGCGTTCTATGTCAACTCCAGTTGAACGATAATGTTAATTGTACTCTACTGTAGGACTGGTAGACAGTAATATATTATAATTCGTCCACAGGATAGGCGTAAATAGACTGTTGATTGGGTAGGTGAATACGTGGCTCAAATGATTTCCTCTTAATAATTAGCCTGACAGTAATTCAAATTAGAAGTTCATTTGTTTCTCCTAATATTTACAATTGTACACACACACACATATATATATATATATATATATATATATATATATATATATATATATATATATATATATATATATATATGAAATTATTATTCGTTTAAGCGCTAATATATTCGCCAAAGTAAATTTTCGCCTACATTTGCACCTTGTGCTGCAGTTCCGTGAATTAACTGAACTTCGAAATCACAAATCCTACACTGCCTATCATCAGAGGGAGTGTAGATCGGCTATTACGACTGGTTTTCACTCTGTCCACTAACACCGGCATTGCAATAACCGAAATGTTTGTTTTGGTTAAATTAGCGACGCTTTAGTTGGAAACTAAATTTTTACCAAATTGTACACTTTAAAAAGCAAATTTTGATTCAAAATAGTTAAGTATAACGGAATGTGGGGCTTCGTTAAAGAGGGAGAAAAAAATGCCTGAATACCAAAGTAGGCTGTAGGCCGATGTTATTTAATGACGGCAACATTGTGTTTGCATGACCAATTGATAGAACCGCACGCACACACGTTTCGACAGACCATACGACCACACGCATGCATGTGCAAAACCACGCGCACGTGCAAGCTTGAGTTAATAAACAATTTGGAAGTCAAGAGCAGTTATTAGTTAGCTTAGCAATAGGAGCGTCTCGGCTGATAGCCTCCGCTTAACGAATTTTGCTCTGCTTTTAAATGGAAATTAGGCAGGTCTGTTTCAAGCAACATTTTAGGCAGAATATTTATTGTCATTTACCTCGAAGGAACTTGTTACTTTATTATGCTGCCGAGTTGTCTCTGGTGTTATGTTACTTCTTGACACGCCTACGGGCTATTGAAGACTGAAAAGTTGGTTCATTTATTCTATATTTCAAGGCAAGTCTACAATAATGGTTGGAGTGATTATTGAACGGCAGGAAACAATGATTTTGAATCAGCATGCAATTTTACTCTGTGTGCGCATAAAAACGGAAATTATATAGATTACACGAATTTAGTTTAGGGTTAATAGCATTTTTTTTTTAAATTTATGCTGGGTCAAAATTTACGCTCTTTTTTCTGTAAATAACGATATCCAAGCCGTTACTCATTTGTAGTATCATAATACGGGTGATATACAGAATATATTTTCCGTTTTGTAGGTTTTCTTTGAAGTGATTTCATATGCCAAATCTAGGTTTTCAACTCGAATATATCTGCACTGGGTTAATAGAATCTAGTTGTGCCTCAAGTTGTGTTTTATTTCTGTGCATATTGTGTCAACCCTGAAAATGAAACTGGAAATTCGACCTCGAAAATTAGGTGAAAGAACAATGGAAAATCTTGTTCCTACATCATTTTCAGACAATCAGCTAATGGAAGGCTTAAAGAAGAAGGGACAAGTGGGAACCCATCAATTGAGGCCAAAAATTACATCACCTGAAAATGAAGAAAATTCAAGATTTTACCGACCTAAGAGTGCTATCAGTTGTCCCGCACAATAAAAATGCGGTCAAATCCACAACAAGAAGGACAGCACTGCGCAACGAGATTCATCTTTTAAAAATCATTTAAATCTAGTTGAATGTTTCGTTAAATCAAGTTTGCGAGCTTGAAGAAAACACTGAGCACTGAGACGTTGCGATCTTGCATGATCATCGTCAGAGTACGACGGCAAACTGGCTATCGAGGATCAAACCGCAATAAATATGTATGCAAAGTAAAATTAGATAAGCGGCTCTCATCTCAAGTAATCTTGCATACGCTGTACTTGAGTGGATATTTAGGTTGCACAATTTCTACGCAGACACCAACATCAACTTTTCGCAACTTTCACCACATATGTAAACAGGTGATACAAATGAACGGAAAATATAATCACCTGCACAATCGTTTCGTGCTTACTGGCGACTCATCAGTAGGAGCAGGTATTACGCCCTTTAACCATTATCCATTATCCTTCTGGTCACAAGTGAACTAATTTGTTACTAGGTTCGAAACACCTAAAACATACTTGCATAAATATTAGGTCTCCACAACAAACAGTATTTTACTGTTATATTTTGAATTGAATGATGTCATGCTTACCGCGAAATGTGATAATTGATATCGATCAAGGCCAGAGTGTATGGATTTACTGGAGTAACAGGTGTTCAGAAATTGTTGTAATTCTCAATTTCGGTGAACTATAGCATAAATTGATATCCATCAGGTTGGTATCATGTACCGACTCAGAAACCATAGTGTTAGCATCCGGTACTCATCGATTTCAAAAAAGGTATCAGTTACTAACACAATAGCCATAGTGTTAGTATCCTTTACAGACTCAGTATATATATTATATAGTGTGAGTTAGCGTTGAAGTCGCATTGTCGTAGACTTTATATGATGTAAGCTTCACTATTGCAGGTTTACACATTCGTCTAGGAGATTGTACCGTTCTATTATTCCACATTCTTTGACCAAATATATAGTGGTTAAAGGGCGTAATACCGGCTCCTACTGATGAGTCGCCAGTAAGCACGAAACGAATGTGAATGAGATTATACTTTCCATTCATGCTGCCTTTGGTTTATCCTTCTGGTCACAACTGAACTAATTTGTTACTAGGTTCGCAACACTTAATACATACTTGCATATATATTAGTTCTCCGCAACAAACAGTATTTAGAAGTTAATACAAATAAACGAACATTGGTTGCTCGGGTGATGGTAACAATTCTTTAAATGGACATGTTTAAGAGAAAATGGTAATAATTTTTATGTATATAAAAGCAGTTTATTTGCAAAGTTAACCAAATAAGAAAAGCAACTACAGTGCCTACAACACTGTTTGCAAACGTTTGCTTAAAATTTGAGCAAAAATTGAAGTAGGCTTAGAAAGTTTGTAATGTTCTACGTCTCTATTGAGCCAATGAAATCACATACAAAATAATTTTCATAACCATTCTTCTTTTTAATGCAGCTAATTGCGACTAGCTTTGTTTAGCGTGCTAAATGCGAAAGGCAGATTTATTAGTAAAGCGTTAACAGCATGATAAACTGTGCTCCTATTAGAAAGCCTAAAAATGAAGTCAGATACAACAATGATGAGTTATTCAATCGATGCTAGCATACTGGCGCTTCACTGAATATTAATTTGCTAGGCATTGAGTTTGGACGTGGTAACCTTCTTTTTATACCAATTATCTCAAGTATCACGGACATGCTTGATTTTTCTGACTCGCTGTACAGTGGACTTTGTCTCGGGTTTATATCTGGCTCGGCGTTGCCCATATTGCCACATAAATTTGTGTTCTCCTGATAAAGCTTTAATCGAAAAGTGATGCTTTTAAAATCAGCACCGAAAAATACCTGGTTTGCGCGAATTTCGGAAACTGTTTCTTGAAGATTTGTCGTATTTGTTTATTTGAGAGCTTGTAATATTGTTATTTTATTCGGTATTTATAAAAATAGATCACTTATTCATAAAAATACGAGGACAATATATTAGCTAACAATATATATGTACAGCGAGGAATGTCGTTAAACAAGAATATAATAACATTGAACAAGTATTGCTGCCAATAAATGTCAATAAATAAAAAAATATCATCCAAAAAACAACAAAGTGCTTAACCTCATTTTGTACAAAAAACGTTCTTTTTCCTATAGTAAACTATCAATGGGTTAATTAATTATCATTTGATGACAGGAAATACCGTTTTTATTACGTTTTTACAAAGTGTTTTAGACAAACCAATCGTAGACTAATTATGTTTCATGTTATAATTGGCACTAGATAAATAACAAAAAATAACGATAGTATCTCATTTAGATTTTGGTCAAGTTTTTTGCGCGAATTATGAAACCTTTAAAACACGATACAATTTTACTTCAATTTTTGAAAGTAGAATTTCTTGTTTAACATGAATAATAGTTTTGAAATGCAGGTCAAATGGTAAGAAAACTTATCGAAATTGCCTAAGCACAAAACGAAGTTAAGTGAAGTAATTTAGATCTGGTTTTGAGATCCACAAAACTAATGGTGATGATATCTGAGCTTGTTAAGCATTGAAAACTACTCCGCAACACTGAGATGACAATTCAGACTGCCAACTGTTGTAATCGCGTCAACTTTCGCTTTATGTAAGGTATTATAGCGATAAAACTGTGTAGACGTTGAAATTTGCTTCTTTCACATGTAACATGATCGTAATTAATAATTGCTGAATAGTCTAGTATAACTATGGCATGGAAAGTTATGGTTATGTTTCCACTTGACAAATTCGAAATTGCATCCATCACTCGCCAGGCGGACGACTATGCATTAATAAGTCATGAAAAGTAAGATATGTGACTTCTGTCATTAGTAGTCTTGCATTAACTTTACCTGTCTGGATGTAAAGTTCAATGCCGCGTTTTGCGTACGCGGGTAATAGTTGTACACGGGCAGTTACACAAAGATCTGATTCATCACACTTTCTGATTTTGTTTTGTCTTTGATCGGGTTGAATTCTTCTTTTTTCAACTTAAAATGCAGTTCTATCACATCAGTTGAAAAAAGAAGAATTCAACCCAATCAAAGACAAAACAAAATCAGAAAGTGTGATGAATCAGATCTTTGTGTAACTGCCCGTGTACAACTATTACCCGCGTACGCAAAACGCGGCATTGAACCAATAAACTTGTACACACCGCTACAAAATTTCAAAAATTATCTGGATGTAACGTTATTAAGGCATATACGCTCAAATTCTGAGAGAAAATTCATCGGGGCGAAACGTGTCAGTGTGTTGCGACTGGCGGCAGTCTTCTTATGTTGTTCGACGACTGGTTCAATACAATGGGATTGGTGTTTACTTCAAGCTCGCAAACTTGATTTATTGTTTAATTGTATCGTCTATATATATATATATATATATATATATATATATATGTGTGTGTGTGTGTGTGTGTGCGTGTATGTGGCGAAAAGCTACAATAGCTACTGTTCGTGACTCTTCATAAGTTTAACTGAAAGATATGGTCTCTTCCTGAACACGCCTTTTGGGATTCATATTTCCTAATTAATTGGCTTTGAGCACCAACAATTCTTGACATTGAAATTGATAGGAACCAATTTAATTTATTCTGTGGGATAAATCGCGTGTCGAACTTCACCTTTTGAAAATTAGGTCACCACTGTGGCAGTAGATATAATTTCCGGTCCATATCTGCTTCCTCTTAGATCTGGAAACACCAAAACTACCATAAATTATTGAAAATAATGCCATGCATACCTGAGATATGATGATGACCACTTATATTTACAAATTTAGTTGAAGTAACAAATGACAAAATTAAAGTTGTTGACAATGTGGAATATCATATTCAGTTTACTTGCGAGTGTGAAAACCCTCGGTTTACTATTTAGACAGGTAGACAGCAGTCTAAAATGTATAATATAGCGAAAGCCGCTGGAAAATGGGCGGTACATCCATTATCAGAGCGCGGTTCCAATTTCGCAAAAGAGAAATATGATACGCAATTCATACTACAGTGTGAAGAAATTCTGCTCGTAAGAACCACAGTGTCACGGTGTTCAAAACAACTTTATTAGAAAACGGGTATCCCGAAATGTTTGTTGAAACAAAGATGAAGTGTGACACCGAGAAAAGAGTTATGAAACGATGCATATTATTATACCTTTAAAGAAAGTGATAAAATATTCGAAATATATAAAGTCGACGAATTAAAACGGCGATGTATTCTCAGATGCCTAATGCACAATTGATTTTCGTTTGCACAAAAAACACCCGCTAGGCATACATGTAAAGAAATAAGCCCGCTGCAATCGAATAGTCCATCACTGTTTACTTATAAAAATGTCAACGTTTCTTAGATCACCGTGAAGAGCAAACGCTCCAGCTACTGAAGCAGCGAATTCAAGGAAATTCTTCATTAAACACACCTGGCCTGGACAAGAAGGTTCTTCAACAGCTGAGCACAATGAGATTGGTATTTACTTCAAGCTAGCATACTTGATTTAAAGAATTGTAACCGCCACCCGTGCAATCAATTTTTGCTTAACTATATTGTCTATATATATGTGCGTGGCGAAACCTACAAACATCTCATGTACGTTATTATAATCAAGGATGCGGTCTTGATATAAACACCTGACCCATTAATTACTTACATATGTCAGTATAAACTAAGAATTGTAAAGTGTAGAAAAGGCAATTCATCCAGTAGACTGGTTTCGTACTTTTTGGGAACTCAGATTCCGAAGCAGACGTGCCCAGGTTCGAGTCCTGTCCGCGGCAAATTCTGGCCAGTAATTGATGAGTTACCAATATGGACTAAACCGGTCTACTGGATGAATTGCCTTTTCTACACTATACAATTATTGGTTTATATTGACATATGTAAGCAATTAATGGGTCAGGTGTTTGTATCGAGACCGAAACCTAGATTATAATAATTGTTATCACCACCCGCGCAACCAATGTTCGTTTAATTATCTCATGTACGTGACTGCATAGAAATTGTGCAGCCGACATTTCCAGTCGAGTGCAATGTATGCAAAACTACTAATGGTGAGAGCCACTTATTTTAGTTTTCTTTCCATATATATGTAATGAGGTTTGATCCTAGCTAGTCATTATGCCGTCGTACTCTGATGATGATCATGGAAGGTCGAAACGCGTCAGTGCGTTGCGACTGGCTTTAGCTTTTTGTGTTGTTCGATTACTGGTTAAATACAACGGGATTGGTGTTTACTTCATGCTTGTAAACTTGATTTTAAAAAGCTGAGCACAAAGTTTATACAAATCACAATCAAATCGGGAAAATGTGCAATGGACAGCAGAATATGTTGTATGCGACATACTTCTTCTTCAGATAAGTTAAAAAAATAAGTTTTTACATGATTTTAAAATAAACCGGTGAAATGCATAAAATTATTCTTGGTCGCGGGGTCGATGATAACAATTATTTAAATCAAAGTTTGATCTCGATTTAAAAACCAAGCCGAAGAAAAATGTAGCTTTAGCAGCATAAACTGAATATTGTATAATGTAGGACAGGCAATTCATTCGATTGACCGGTTTCGTACTTATTGAGAACTCTAAACGCAATGTCCGTAATTTGCCGCGGACAGGGCTGGAGTCCGGGCACATTTATTTCCGAATCTCTAACTCGAGACACTGCGCCACTGCTGTCCTAGACTTGTCTTTAAGTTTAACCCGTTTGGTATCTATTTTGACCTTAATTTCCAAACAGCCACATCCAATCACGGGAATCACGCCACCAGGGAAAATGGAAATGACGTAAAAGTTTAAGCAGATATCTATTATTTAATTAATTGCAAAAAGCTTAAATTCAATATCGCTTCCCAAGGTAGCGTGATGTCTGTTTTATGATTCCAGATGTTGTCCGCATAAACGGAACATCGCATAAGATAGCGAATGAAAATCGTCAAGTTCACTGGTTTTCTCCTTTTTGGCGACTCATCAACTTCTTAAGAAAGTGCGACGCCCTCGATTCGAATTCTGAAGCATTTATTTGAGTATAATTCGGCTCATCTGCTCTGCCAATAAAAGCGCGCATTTTTTGCAATTATAAAACTCACCTTATTTTACATTATGAGTTAGATATACTTGCATATATATTAGCTCTCCGCAACAAACAGTATTTAACTGTTATATATTGAATTGAATGATGTCATGCATACCGCGAAATTTGATAATTGATATCGATCAAGGCCAGAGTGTATGGATTTACTGGAGTAGCAGGTGTTCAGAAATTGTTGTAATTCTCAATTTCGGTGAACTATAGCATACAGTTAAATACTGTTTGTTGCGAAAAACTAATATATATGCAAGTATGTATTAGGTTTTGCGAACCTAGTAACAAATTAGTTCAGTTGTGACCAGAAGGATAAAGCAAAGGCAGCATGAACGGAAAGTATAATCTCATGCACATTCGTTTCGTGCTTACTGGCGACTCATCAGTTGGAGCCGGTATTACGCCCTTTAACCACAATATATTTGGTAGAAGAATGTGGAATAATAGGACGGTACAATCTCCTAGACGAATGTGTAAACCTGTAATAGTGAAGCTAACATAATCTAAGTCAACGACAATGCGACTTCAGTGCTAACTCACACTATATAATATATATACCGAGTCTGTAAAGGATACTAACACTATGGCTATTGTGCTAGTACCTGATACCTTTTTGAAATCTATGAGTACCGGATACTAACACTATGGTTTCCGAGTCGGTACATGATACCACCCTGATGGATATAAATTTATGCTAAAGTTCACCCAAATTGAGAATTACAACAATTTCCGAACACCTGTTACTCCAGTTAAACCATACACTCTTGCCTTCATCGATATCAGTTATCACATTTCGCGGTAAGCATGACATCATTCAATTTAATATATTACAGCTAAATACTGTTTGTTGCGAAGAACTAATATATATGCAAGTATGTATTAGGTTTTGCGAACCTAGTAACAAATTAGTTCAGTTGTGACCAGAAGGACAAACCAAAGGCAGCATGAACGGAAAGTATAATCTCATGCATAGCATACACTGATATCCATCATGTTGGTACCATGTTCCGACTCGGAAACCATAGTGTTAGTACCATGTACCTTTGCGGTACAATAATGTTGGTATCGTTTACTAACACAGTAGCCATAATGTTAGTATCCTTTACAGACTCATATATATATATATATATATATATATATATATATATATATATATATATATATATATATATATATATATATATATATATATATTATATAGTGTAAGTTAGGGTTGAATTCGCATTGTCGTAGACTATATGATATTAGCTTCACTATTGCAGGTTTACACATTCGTCTAGGAGATTGTACCGTCCTATTATCCCACATACTTGACCAAAATATATAGTTGTTAAAAGGCGTAATACCGGCTCCTACTGATGAGTCGCCAGTAAGCACGAAACGAATGTGCATGAGATTATACTTACTGTTTATGCTGCCTCTGGTTTGTCCTTCTGATCACAACTGAACTAATTTGTTAATTGGTTCGCAACAACTAATACATACTTGCATATATATTAGTTCTCCGCAACAAACAGTATTTAAAAGTTAGATTCTGTTAGAAAATGATAGCGAATATAGACTTATTGGAAAAAGGCCGAAACATCACTTACGTTTTTGTATATTTGAAAATCACACGAAGTGCGTTACTTCGGTACCTTAATGGATGCTTTGCAAAACTCTAAATTACAAGTTGCCTGGTTTATTCTCCAAACGCGGTTGTTCTGGCAATTAGTATATGAATTCAAATTAAGAATGAAAGCGATCTTCTTGATGAATACTATTTAGATGTTTTTACCGTATTTAATTTTCACGCAAAATTAATGAACACTAATTACTTCTATAACATTTCAATTCACAATTACTTTCCAAGGTGGTCTGGTTTCTGTTCCGAAGTATCTATTTAGAGCTTTAGGCCAAAAACGAAGTCTCGGGGGTAAAATAATGAAAAAGATCTCCTAAAAAACGATATTTAAAAGTAGCTTATTTTTCGATTTTATACTCTCTCATTTTTTAGTTCGATCTGCGGCTGCAGCAAATTTCGCTGAATCTGAATAGTGTTCACCTTGCACATAATCCGTCTATTTGATGCATCGACCTTTTATTTTATTTGAGGTCCCGTTTGACTGTCGGTAGTTTTGCTATACTTTGGGACAGGTGGTTAAATTCAACAATGGGTTTGGAGTTTGCTTCAAGCTCGAAAATTTGAATAAAAGAATAAATTATCTATAGTCAAATCTGACAAATGTACTTAAATTCAATATCTCATATTGCTTATTCACAATATTACCTGAAAAGGTTTTGTACCCGTTAAATTTACTTAAGCAATTAAAATTTTCTAAAGCAGAATGGGAACACTATAAAAAAGTTACTAGCACGACTCAAATCGAATTGATTACGTAGATATAAATAGCATAAATTAGTATCACTCTTCCAGTGGTCTCACGAACTTTTAATTTGACCAGAATTTTGGCTACTCCATTTTCATACAATTACGATTACGCAACTAATCAATTAAACGCAATTTTTGAAATCTTGCAGAAAAACAAATGTCAATGACCGGTGGCCATTTTAATTAATTAGTTCTATTTTTTCATTAATTGCAATGTGGTCAGTTGCGTAATAAGTCTTGCATCAATGAGGGTTCCAAATTTGGACTATATTTATAAATATACCTGGCCTTATTTTGAAGAAATTTCCTGCGTGACTGGTATCTGTTATTTTCATATAGAATTTGTCGTGCACAAAAAATTGTATTTTAATCTGATATTATATATTATACTTTCCGTTCATGCTGCCTTTGGTTTATCCTTCTGGTCACAACTGAACTAATTTGTTACTAGGTTCGCAAAACCTAATACATACTTGCATTTATATTAGTTCTTCGCAACAAATAGTATTTAATCTGTAGTAAGTTATAAAGCCCACCACGCAAACTGGCCCCAATCTTATTGGTCTATTTAATTGTTCCATCTGTAGTCAAAATTTCACTTTTTCTCGAACTGGCTTTAAAAATTTGTCATGAATTTTGTTCATATGGCTTAAAGTTTTAAATATATGGATAATGAAAATCCATTGGCACTACTAAACTATTGCTTCACAAATTTTATAATATTTATGTGTTAAATTGTCCATATGTCTCTTTAAGATAAATAACTTGCCAATTGAAAGGCCGGCGCTATCTCTGTGCACAAATTGTTTACGAATTTGAATAACTAGCATCATCATATCCGTCTGAAGCTTATGAAATCACAATATAGAATAAGGAAATGAGTTATAAACAGTCAGCATGATTTTTTGGGAGTTAAAAATCTGCTGAGTATTAATGCCTAGCCACCGAATATAGAAGCTACATCGTTTTTTCATTTCCTCGATTTATTTTTGTCCAATCATACAAATTATACGCGTTTAGTGCAGACAACTAAATGTGAAAAAGTATTGTCACAACATTTATTCAATCCAATGTTGCAAGCTTGATATAAACACCAGTCCCTTTTGATAAAATCATTTGTCCGTATAAATTAAGCATTTTATAATATAGAAAATGCTATTTACCAAGTAGACGGGTTTGGTTCTTATTGGGAACTCATCACGTTGTGGCCAGAATTCGCCGCGGACAGGGCTCGAACCTGTGCACGTCTGCTTCAGAATCTTGTGGTCTAACTACTGAGCCACCCGGCCGTACACTACACACAATTTTTAGCTATACTTTCACTAATGTAACTCGCTTAGTATTTTTGTCTTCTGGCGGAGCGCATATGACATCCATTTACACACAAAGATCCAAGGAACATCCGCAGTCAGTCATTTTTGAACAGACACTACACCACATTGGGATGTGGTATTGAACTGAACATTTGTATAATTAAACGAACATTGGTTGCGCGGGCGATGATATTAATTACTTTAATAAAGGTTGCGATCTTGATATATACATTTGACCTATTAAGTGCGAAAATTTGTCAGTATAAACTAATATTTGAATGTTTTAGGAAAGACAATTCATACTGTAGTCCGGTTTCATCATTAATTGGATATCTTCGTATAGTGTCTGTGGCAAATTCTGGATTGTACATGAAAATTTTCCAATAAAAACGAATTGGCTTCTCTACAAAATTCAGTGCTTGGTTTTTGCTGACAAACGTGTGTATAAAATGGACTGGAATTTATATCAAGCTGGCAATGTTTTTAGTAAAATTTAGCAACACCCACGTAATCCATCTCAGTTAAATAGTATAAATGATTTTATTATTTTAAGAATAATATGAACTTTTAGATTTAGAGCATATACGCCGCACAAATTTTTCTATTTAGTTTTAATTTTTTAATTCTGCACGACTGATTATGGCATAAAAACTTTGTACTTCAATCGACACATTGTACACATTCAAACAAAATTATTATGATTTGCTGTCACTATTACTTAATATCTGACAAAGCATTAATCCATAAAAGTATGAATTCATTAAGGAGTTAGTCGGTGTGTTTTTGACTTAACAACTAAATAAGAGAAAGTATATATATGCTTGAACTAAACTTGCGATGTAAAATGTGCATGTAAGTGTGGTCTTGTTAATTTGAATAAATAAGCGTTTCATGGTTTCTTCTTCTAAAGTAAGTTACCTTGCTATTATGTGTTAGGTTAACGAAGAAGTAAAAGTTTTCCCCATAGAGCTTCATAGTGCAATAAACTCAGGAACAGATTTTTCATTAAAAATGCATACTAGCTATAAATGACCTTCTGAACTGTTACATTCCAACGTTGTTCGATGTTATTAATACAGTTCACTGCATTTTCGTAATTAATTTACTAAATATTTGTATGTTAAGTTACAAATTGTAATAGCAAAATAGCAAAAATGACCACTCAATTAGAGATAATCCCAGTCGAATGAATAAAAAGTCATTTCGTTAATAAGGTTTTCGTATCTACTAACATCATGCACAAAAATTAGTAGAATCCTAGGTAGGCTTAATTTTGTGCATATTAGCCACTAATCAGTAGGAACCGATTTTTTTTCACAAATCCATTTTATACCTGATCAATAAATTGGGGAATGTCAGGCTGAGTATTCGCAAATACGAAGTTGCTTTCATGCTGTAGTGGAATTAACTGCATATAAATTTCTTGTCAATGAGACTTTATAGCCAACTCACTATATACAATATTTACTGTGCCATTAAATGATATGAACAGAATGCTTTTCATCTGCACATTATACCAGCACAGTGATTCTGAGACTGGTAATGTTATTTCCTTCGATACAAGTGTGGACATGTATGAAATAGTCAACTTTGAGGCCGAAAACGCTTCAATTGTCCTATCTAAGGCTGAAGTGAATACAACAGAAAGTCCTCGCTGATGTTCACGAACTATGATTAGGCAGTCAGCATAATAATGGAAGGAGCCATCGAGACGCCGAAATGTATATAAAAAAATAAATACTTATAGTTTTATTTCTAAATGGACACGATTTATTGGAGAAAACTCCTATTATTGATTAAAGATAAAGCATTTGTGCTGAGTAAAATGTCTTCTGCAAATTGGGCAACTTAGTAATGGTATCGTCTGCACAAATGTCCATTTGAATGCGGAATTAGTGATAAGTAGGTCTAGGCTGGTCGACACACAGTGAGATCGCGCCAGGATTCACTCAAATAACCATGGTCTATGTAGGGCATATTAGACTGCTAGGCTAATCAGTAATACTATGGATCCCATGAGCGGTGCGTCATCAGCGGATATTCAGGAGCGCCTAAAACAGCTAACTAAATGTGTGAATGCCACACAAAGATCCGCTTATGCAAGATGACCATCAGGCACTTGCCTAAGTGTCGGCCGATATGTCATAGTCGCGAATTTTGGACCCATGGCACTACAGGCTGACATTGATGGTCTACATCATGTGGAAAGTTTGGAAGCGGAGGACGAGGCATTTTTCGTAAACATGCCCAATGGACCACAAACTGTTGCTCTTGATCGTTTAAATAGGGCTGTAAGACCGACTCCTGTGTGGGGGGAGATGTAGAAATAGCCACCATTGAGACCGCAACGCTCCACTTTCCCTATCTGAGGCGGAATTGAGTACCAGAGGAAGTTCTCGCAAAATTGCACGAATTAAAAGAAGCAGTCAGCACAATAATGGAAGCAGTCTTTGAGCCGTAGAATTGGGTATAGAATAATAATTATTTATATTTTTTACTAAATAAATGCTCTTTATACGAGTAAACTGTTATAAATGATTGATTAAAAATGAATTATTTTAGTTGAGTAAAATAAAATTGCTTCTGACGGATTGGAAAAATTAGTAAGAGTATTAACAGCAGAAATAAACACTTTGACTGCGGAGTTAGGCATAACTAGGTCTCGACTGGACGACACAATTATAATAAATTCTGAGGGAATCCGCATAAACTACCCAACCAATATAGGTGAAGCCAACAAATGCGACCGCACCCAAGAGGCCTCGGACAGATATACACGGGTTTTTCATTCGAATCGACGAGTTTGTTTCCGACAGTCATCAGAATTTAAGCCTATGCTTGCAAACTTGGATGTGGAAAGGCCACAGTTTTGGCTCAAATAATTAGAAGCCAATGTTCGAGCGGAAGACTTTCCATTAGCAGGACCTATTTTGCGCATGGCTGTCCAGAAATTAGTTGACCGGACTATTGCAGTCCAATTAGAATTGCCTGTCTACCTGACATATGGAGAAAATAAAAGACGAGTGTTGGATCACTTCCAAGTCTGGTGACAAGAGATGATTTCAGAATTGTACAGAACAAAGCCGCCACTGGGTGAGATGCTACTTGATACCATGCCACTCATCAAGCCGCGGTTGTTCAAGCTAACTGAGTCTTTGGCCGAGTTGAAACCGCATGATGCCTTTATGTTTATGCTGCCGGATCCTACCATATATGGCGTAATATCTAGCGCTCAGTGAAGCCTGATATCAAAACACTGGCTATACCATATTGGCTATTGCGATAACAAGAATGAGTTCCGTCACGGTATCAGACAGTGTCGAAATACCTTATTTGATTTTTTCTCGGGCAATTTAAGTTTCAGCTGGACGACAAACGTACAATAAATTCTGAGAGAAACCGCATAAACGACGTAACCAATGTAGGTGAAGCCAACATTATATTTAATAGCGAGCACAAGGCGGACGCGTTAACATTTATTTAGTCTCCCAGCTCCGCGATTATGTAATTAGTTTTATTTCAAAGATACTAAGGAAAAAAATTTTAAACACTTGAGTTAAACTACCAATATTGGTTTTACTGCGTGAATTAACATACAAAAGTATTCATATTGTGTTTTTTACAACTAGAAGTGTTTTAATTCAGATACACAAAACATTTATTACCCGATATGAATTTAAAGAATACATTTAAAATTACACAATAACGTTTTACTCCATCTTTTCAACTTATTTTACTCGACATACGATAAACGTGTCAAAGTGAGAAGTGTGTTTATTTTATACATTTTGCACTATATTGTACGGTTTATTCTTTTGTGTTTGTGTGTCGATTTACAAGGGTGTCAATTTGCATACAAGGCCAGCCGAATGAATATAATTTCTTTCATTAAAAAAAGATGAATCAAGTTCTCCCGTATATTAGGGGTTCAGATCTCTTGATTGCCAATTAGCAGGATGAGTCGGAAGGTTCATCTTCTGCTTTTGCTTCTAACGAAATAATTTAAATAAAGTTCTATTGAAAAATTTAGCAAAAGCTTGACCCATATATTTACCTGGATATGGGTCAGAAAAAACTATAACAATTGTCATTATTCAATTGTGTAATAGATGTTGCACACATTGTAAACAAATTAGGTCAAATTTGATCAGAAGGATAAACGAAAGACAGAATGAACGGAAAGTATAATCTCGTGCACATTCGTTTCGTGCTTACTAGGGGACTCATCAGACGGAGACAGTTCTACGCCATTTTGTCCAATTTATTTTTGGGTGAGAATTGTGGGAATGTTGGACGAGACAACCTCAGATACGAAAGTGTAAACCTGCAGTATTGAAGCAAGCTTCACATAAAGTCTTCGACAATGTGACTTCAAAGCTAACTCATCATAATATATATATATATATATATATATATATATATATATATATATATACTGATTCTACAATAGGTGCCAATACTACGAATATTGTGTCAGTACCTGATACCTATATAATGGTACAAAATAGGTACATGATGTCAACGATATGGTTGCCGAGTCAGTACATGGTACCAAATCAATAGATTTCAATGCATGCTAAATTTCACCAACATTTTTAACACCTTTATCGATTTAATTCTTCTGTCTAAAAAATTCATGCCAATTTTTATGACAAAACAAATAAAGAAATTAGATTATTTTCATTAGTTGTTTCATTTTTATTTCTGACTAGTTAGTCACATAATAGTTAACGGTCGTTTCATTTGATTGCATTACGTCACTTACATGCGTTTGTGTAATTACTTTGTATAACTACCAAAGTTAAAATTAAAATGACTGAATGTTATTTATGTTTTACATACATTAGACTACCTTTTATACTAACCATGTGAAAAATTAATGAAGATATCCACAATTTTTACAGTTTGGAGCCGAAAAATTCAAATACACTGCCATTAACATTATGCGAAGTTACGTGAAACAGGTGTGAAATTTCACACAAACCACCATACCGGTAGTTATTACTAGATAGTTGCATAAGAGATATTGCCATTTCATTATATTGATGCACGTCGCTTACATTTATGTGTGCACGTATATATCGTTGGTAAGTATCCAGTTAAATATAAATAATATACATGTATATCCATTTAAATTAAAATGCAGTGACGGGATACAATTTTACCCTATGCACACGTTAGTTTACTTGCATTATGAAATAAAACATTGATCTAAAACCAAATTATAGAGTCAGGGTAAATGAAATCATTGGTATAAAATAAAATATTCTTTTAAGATATGAAATATAATGAATGATAATCAGGCAAGAAAATAAAGTAAATTACAGTAACGGAAGTAAGAAACTTATAAGGATGCGAGGTTATTAAGATAAAAGTCGCTAAATAAGCGAACAAATCATTCACAGCCACAAATCAATAGATAAAACAAGATAACAGTTGAAGGATGACATTTTGAAGAATTTTAATGCAGGTAACAATAACATTAATCATTAATTGGACCTAATTTCAGATTCTGTTACAAGCGGTGTTCTTTTTCTTTTATTAGATAGGGTGGTGTTCCAAGTCAAATCTGTCGATTTTTCACCGTGGTTCCTTTCAATCAGCTCCCCAATCAATCACGTCGTTTCGCAGTGCGACTACAGTCAACCCAGCTATAAGTATGCCGAGTCTCTGAGGCACTGTACTGATGGATTTATTTAGTTCTCCACCATTAAATGTAAGGGTATGTCCCGTTATATCTTTGCACATGGTAAGTTAAAAGAATACAGTCTGACACATGGAAATGGTAGATTAAAATTCAGCCACCGCAATTTCACTTAGTTGGATGTACACTGCAGTTATGGATATACAGACATACGTGACGTGTACCTATCTAGTGAAAAAACAGCTTGCCTTTATAGGACTAACCAGTCATGAATATAACTTAAATTGCTAAGGAAAATATTTTTTTAAATTGTATTGTGTCTTGCACATTGAGTAAAACATTAGTAAAAATAGCACCAAAAAGATAAACCAAAATCAGCATGAATGAATGGTATTATTACACGTGCACATTCGTTTCCTGTTTACTGGCCACTCATCAGTTGGAGCCGGTATAAAGTCCTATACCATACAATGACTGATATCGATCTGGGCCAGAGTGCACGGATTTCCCGGAATTACATTTGTTCAAATGAAGTTGTAATTCGCAATTTTGGTGAAATTTAGCATATATTGATCTCCATTGTATATAATGACTCGGCAACCATAGTGTTGGTACACTTTACAACTCTTTATATATATTATATAGAGAATTAGTTTTGAAGTCGTTATGTCGGAGACTTTATATGAAGTTAGCACGAAATTCGTATAGGAGACTGGATCGTCCAATTTTTCCACTTTCCTCACCAAAATATTTGGTGTGCACAGAGCGTAATACCAGCTCCTACCGATCAGTCGCCAGTAAGCACGAAACGAATGTGCACATGAGATTATACCTTTCGTTCATGTTGACTTTGGTATTTATTTCAGATCATGTTTATATTAATTGCTTACTTTGTACACGATACTTAATACAAACTTGCATATATATCTCGGCTCCGCCACAAACTATATATAATTAGATATTTGTTAAATTACCAGTTATATTTCCGTCCAATCGATTTTCTCGAATTATTAATATACGAAATTTTTAGTTTGTGATAGAGAAATTGAGAATGCGTATTATTTTCTTCTAATATTATATTTACCATTGGCTGTTGTATCAGTAATTCTTGGTTAAACTATTTGTGATATTATTTTACATTGTTTAATCTACATATGCCTGGACTGGCCGGCTGTTCATTTTTCTGAAATAACTTATTTTATGAAATGAAAACAAAATACAGACACGTAGATAAACTTCTAAAGTATCCTACAGGAAGAAATCTTATGCGAAACATTTTTGTTTTGTCAGTTATTTATAAATATTACACAGTCGAAAAGAAATGCAAGAATAGAATGCTCTTTCGTGATATTATCGTTCTTGTAAACTGTTATTCATTACTCATATCTAACTGGTTGTTTATTGTTAGGCAAACGTCCAGTATTGATCTATCTCGTCAAGTATCTTTTTGAAATATTTATCATCAAATTAAGATGGGATGGTTAATGGTCGCGATGAACCAATGATAAACAACTTTAAACATTGAATGGTTTAGCAGCAAGCATATATATAATGCCAGTCCCTCAAAATGGATATTGTCACAGTGAAACTTCCTGAACTCGCTTCAATAGCTATATTTTAACCTCGCTAACTGATACCTTCGAAAAGAATATAAATTTTCTGGTGTGATGAAATCCTTGTATATAAAACTACCATTGCAAATAAATTCTCTCTGTCCCAATTTAAAGATTTTGAGTATAAATCTTGCAAATTCCTTGAGTATCATATATATGTTATGCCAAACCACGGGTGGTCTGAGGATATACAACTCATTTTTTGTACACGCAATTGTTAATCACTTTAGTTAAACTTACGGCTATTTTGTTTCTTAGTGAATTTTGTCCTAATTGGATTCTCGTATCCGTGTTAAACGACCTTAGTTTGACTGCACTTGTGTGCGCAAATGTGCTTCTGACTGCATTTGAATTAAACCATAATTTTGTTAAGCTCAAGTTGACTTTCAATTTCTCAATGAGTTTCAATAAAGTCAATTTTCTTAAACTTGCTTTTCTTGTGAGTATTTTTTTTCTTATAGGTATGCAAGGCAATTAACTACCTGCCTTAACTACGAAAAAATCAACAAAACTACCTAATTCCAGGTTTGATTTACCAAAAGTATACTTATAAATAGTAAATTTTATTATTGGTTCAATGAAGAAATAAAGAAAACGACAAGAATCTGTTGGTGTATTTTGAAGTATATGCCCAATGGCCCTATACTGGACTATTGCCGCGAAATCTGCGGATGGATGCAAGACTGTGGATTTCTGTGAGGATGCAGGTTACCATGAGGTATTTTGTGGTGATGCACGTTTGACAACAGATGACGAGAAAGTGCTGTTTGCTCGATTTTTCTCAGACAGCGAATTGTTTCCTAGAATCCAGCAACAACTCTCCTTATCACGAGATTAACTGAAAAGTCTCAAATCGACTATATGAAATTTATTGCTTGATAAACAAAACCCAGTCGTTTCAAGTAAACTAGCCTGAGAAAAGGCAATTAAATAGATTTAATTAATATATATTAACAAAAAAGTGATTGCGCATTTTGATTATAAATTTAAAATAGGATAAATTTATTCAAAATTGAGAATTACAACTAATTCTGAACACCTGTTACTCCAGAAAATCCATACTCTCTCTGGCCTTGATTGATATCAGTTAACCAATTTTGCGGTAATCATGAAGTCATTCAATTAGACATAAAATATTTATATGCTAATGAATTTCCGCGAGTTGCATTTGCGGGTTGCTGCTTTGCACTATCATTTTCACAATGATCCGATTGATCACCATTTTTCAGTATGTATCTGCTTTGACTTCGATCAGGCTGGGTGCGTATTCGTCCCTTTCTTCCGAGGGCTTCAACATCGTCCATACTAACCAT
The DNA here is from genome assembly GCA_029291075.1 of Eudiplozoon nipponicum. Taxonomy (NCBI): domain Eukaryota; kingdom Metazoa; phylum Platyhelminthes; class Monogenea; order Mazocraeidea; family Diplozoidae; genus Eudiplozoon; species Eudiplozoon nipponicum. The sequence goes on along the minus strand of JAQBSW010006683.1, from coordinate 8,412 downwards.
TGAAAATGCGGTTTAAAACCCTCTTTATATTCGGCCATGAAATGAGGGACTCGTGGACAGGAAATCATCTATACATATGTGTATTCAAACAATAATATATGTTTTTAAATAATTGAGGTGGTACAATTTACAGGCTCCATGTATATTATATATAATTAGTTGACTTTGAAGCCGCATTATCTAAAATATTATGTGAGGTTAACTTAATTATTGCATAAATATGCATTTGTTTATGAGATTTCACCAACCTCCTGTCCGGCTATTTCGTGATTAAATATCATAGTGTGTATAGAATTTGGTACTGGCTCCAACTGATGAGTCGCCATCAAGTACGAAATAAATGTGTTCAAGAGATTTTACCTGCCGTTCATGCTACATTTCGTTTATCATGCGGACCCCATTTGAACCAATTTGTTATTAGGTGCGCAATAACTTATATAAAATTACAGAAATGAGAAAATAAATCTGAATTCTATGCAATGTCATTTATTAATAAATATTATTCATACGAGTTTCTACAGCACTCGTTCTAGATGCGTTAGTGGCATTTTCCCTCATTCAATCCAAACTGTATATTTGTCCTAACCAATCCCCTGTCTATGCCTTTCTTCCATTTACGCAACGTATACTGCTTCTTTTACGTAACGCCATGTACTGAGCCTTACAGGTAAATTGAAATTTTTATACAGTTAATGGTGTTGACATTACAGAGAGGCTCTCTTTTTCATTATTTCGCAGAATTTTGCTGTTCAGTATGCAACTCTCACATGTAATAATATAATCAAGGTTGCGACCTTGAAAATAAACACCTGACCCGTTAAGTAATTACATTTTTTCAGTATAAACTAAGAATTGATTAGTTTATAAAAGGCAATTCACCTAGTAAATCGGTTTCGTCCTTATTGGGAACTCATCACGTACTGGCTATAAATTGCCGCGGACAGGGCTGGAACCTGGGCTCGTCTGCTTGGGAATCTAATACTCTAGCCATTACTTGATGAGTTCTCAACAAGGACGAAACCAGTCTATTGAATGCATTTCCTTTTCTACACTACGCAACTCCTAGTTTGTACTGACACATGTATGTACCTAATAGGCCAGTTTTTATATTAAGATCGGAACCTTGATTACAGTATTTGTTATAACCGCCCGGGCAACTAAAATATCAATTAATTATATAAATTTTATTACACGTATTGATGGAAACTGAGTTTTAGTCGTCCAAATAACTTAACAATAATTAATTGCTCGGGTTGTGGCAACAATGCTTTAAATCAAGTTTGCGAGCTTGAAGTAAACACCAAATAAATTTTCATTTGAAAATCTCAGCTGGAAGATCACCACCGAAGAGAACACATACCGTGTATCAATGAGTTATTTTGCTTTTCTGTAATTTAATCTCATACTTTAACAGGTGTTGAATTTAGTGCTTTAAGTGTTCAGTTTCTCTGTAAATTTTCTTATGAAAGCCTCTATCTTATAAGATTAGCTTCATGGTTTATCAAATTCCTTTTGTTTGATTTGGTACTCTAATTGTGCATTGCATATTGCTACTAGCAGTCTAGAAATAGACCGGTTTCTTCCTTGTTAGATAATTCTCAGTAGTAGCCAAAATTGCTCCGCTCACAAATTGAACGCTTAAAGGTTATGATGAGATTGATAAACGCATCCTTACGCCAAAGATATTAAGATTATCTTTACTTCATATAGCCTTTGCTTACTCGTAAAGCGTGTGTGCTTCCCAAAATGATCGCATGTTTGGGGTTTGGATGTATTGCTGCTAGTTTTTTTAAGTGTGTCGATTCAATGGTTATTAAGTTTTTCTAAGGGATCTAAATTGTTTTTTTATAGTGTCTTTTGTCGACCTTTCCGATACCTGGCTTTCCGGTTTTTTAAGATGCAATGGGCTAGATTTTCCCTGTAGCTTACCTGATTGATGAAATACCAGAACACTGTTTTTCTATCAAGTGCCCATATTTCTTTGCTAATTTTGTTGACGGTTGGGCATCTGTGCGTAATTGCTCTCCTTTTTTAGTGTTATACTAGTATTCTGCGTTTCTTCTCGTTATATTAGTTCATGTTCTGTTGCTCTGCCTTTCTGTCTATACTGTTAGCAACTTTGCTATTGATATAACATACGATGACGACTTTACAAATGCAATTCGACTAAATGGTTGAATATTAGCTTGTACCAAATTTATTGGAGGCCAGTCCGATAATATATTACGTTGATGTAATTTACGAACTTTGAACACGTATTCGTGTATTTTGAATTACAGGGCTTCATCAATGATAAGTATATTTTGCTTCTTTAGATGTGTACTGAACTTGTGTCCTGTTTTAAGAATATGGTTGGTTACTGTTGGTGACTTTTAAACCACTCCGTTTATTAATTTAGCGTATGCTCGTCCTTTTAGCCACACACGGACAAAGTTTTTATAAATTTCACATAGATAAAAATTTGCAAATAGGACAAAAATTGGACTAGAATAATGAAATGCGTCGTAATTATTTTGTCTTTCCAGCACAATTCAATGTTCCTAACCATGCCTACAAAATGATTTATTTTTACAGCATAAGTAGGTATTTTAGTTTATTAAAGGAAAATTCATGTTTCATAAAAGATTTGATTGTATAATCTTCGTCGACTTTCATTTTAAATTACACATTATTAACATTTGGTTACAATTTATGCACCTTCTAGATTTGGAAAATGTTGTTTAGGTCATTTTAGGGCCAGTACAAATGTAGGGTGGTAGATGAGGATTGTTTACTTTTGATATATTTAATGTACAAGCACGAATCAAGCCTAATTAAAATAAAATAAATGTGAGTAGTTGAAAATGAAATAATATATCAATTCTAAAGAGTTTTCCTTCATCACGAATTTTTCATTCATTCGGTAAAATACGGAAATAAAATGGGAAATGAAAACGACTTAATAATGAACGAACTGAGTATAATATCTATTAGATTAAATTATTTATGCATTTAATGCACAAATTTTGTTTGAATTCCAACCTTATGGTAGAGAATTTCACCAAAATTATGTTAGAAAATTAGCCATTACTTATTTTTATTTATGCTTTCATATGCACGGAAAATCGCTCTCTCTTTTAAAAAAGAATTTTTTGACTAATGAAATGAAGTATTTGCGTGTCAAGAAGTATAAGATTTATTCCGAATTAAAAAGTTTTTGTAATAAAAAAATATGTATCACAGTATTTTTTTCTTACCAAAATATCTATCACCAGGTAACTCTACATTACGACCGATTAATGGCCAGTGCTGTCAGTGTAGTCTTGCCTTTTGGATGTGCATGGATTTGTCGATTAAAAAGTGTATTTTAATCCGTTTTCATGAATCATGTATGAATCCACTGCAAAATCAATATTAAACTTAAGTGTTTAGCAGACTATCATTCAGATAGGACGTATTTTCCGTCGCTTTTGACCAAACGTTTCCAGTGGCATAATTCAATGTTTCATAATAGAACACTTACCACGCCACTGTGTATTGATTATGGCGCAATTAGTAATAAATTAGTTAAAATATGATCGGAAAGATAAACCAAAAACAGCATAAACCGAAAGTATAATCTCATGCACATTCGTTACGTGCTTACTGGTGAATAATCAGTAGGAGCTGGTATTACGCCCTTTACACAATATATATTTGATTGAGGAATGTGGGAAAACAGGACCGTAAAATGTGTGTAAATCTGCGTTATTGAAGCTAATTTATTACAAAGTCTTCGAGAATGCGATATCATGGCCAACTAAATACATAAAATATTTATTCCAAGCCTGAAAATCATACCAACACTATGGATATCGTGTCAGTAGGCGATACAAACATTATGGTACCAAAATGTCTATGCTAATAACACAATGGGTTTAAAGGTGATAGCTGCCATACCAATTTCACTTACCATATATATGCGTTGCGGTTTGATCTCGCAATTTAGATTGCCGTCGTACTCTAATGATGATCAAGGAAGTTTGAAACGCGTCAGTACGTGTGATTGACGGTAGTTATGCTAGTTTGTTCGACGAATGGCTAAGTAAAGTGTGATTGGTGTTTACTTCAAGTCGACAAACTTGATTTAAAGAACATTGACAATAATTTTTAAAAAATAAGCTTAATAAATCGGCCATAATATCGATGATGAAGATAATAATATACATAATAATAATAATTTTTGTTATGATAAAAATACTAATAATAATTTTTGTAAATATGGTGATAATAATAAATGCTAAATTTTAGAATTTTTCAGTTAATTATCTAAATTTTTCGGTCAGTTTTTAGGCGATATATTTTTAGTAATGAATAAAATTTAATCTTGCCCTATTTCGTTCATAGCTTTTTGAGCTTTTTTATTTAGTATCTGGAAATAATGGCTTCTGTTTTTCTAAAATGAAATTTTAAGGTATGTTTATTATAAAAATGTTGGCGATAAAGAAATAATACGACTACACAACCATCGTACAACTCAAAAGATTTACTCTCATTATCAGATCATGCTTTTTATAAGAGGCACTTGCTATTATATTAATGTAACACGCGGAATGTATCTTTTTTGGATATATATGTAGAAATTTAAACGAAATATGATCTACCTGAAAAAAGACACAAAAGTTATATTGGAAAATGTCTGTGAAGTGCCTGAATTATGCTGCTTTACCAGGGTACTGTTTGAGCAGTAAGACTGAAGCAAATACCACTTCGTTCATATCCGATACGCAGTAATACTTGACAATACATTTAAAGCACTCAGTAATTACGAAATCGATCTACAAGGTGAATTTAATTCACTATTTTAATCAACATCTAGTGTACACTGAAAAAATAGACGTACAACGGAATCCATCAATTACGATTTATTTCAATATCACATCCCGCGTTGAAACGGTGTCAATTTTTGCAATAGACAATGTGCAACGGATAGTTGAATCTTTGTGATTAAAGCGACAACGAGCAGGCTTCACTTAAGGGATGGGCATTCAAAAGATCAAAAGTTGGCTAATAAAGGAAAAATGCTTGCAACTCATGGCTTTCGTGACAAAATGAATTAGTTGCAAGATTAATGCTAAGCCTGGTTTAAAGTCCATTCACGGAAATAGAACCAAGCACTGGACAAGTGCTTAGTAATTATTCTTTATGAATTTTATTGGCAATCTTATGTTATATTTAATTTATACAAACTATAAACGCACACAAAAATGCAATAAACGTACACACGTATATATATATATATATATATATATATATATATATATATATATATATATATATATAAGCACCTGGCCTAAATATTCAAAATGTTTCATCAATATGATATCTAATTGACTGGCCTGGAATACCAAATCCTGCAATAATTTACTAGCATCCAGGCAAGTAAAATCCCCTCTCTCAGCACACACAACAATCATTCGATCGGATTAGCAACAAACTCAAGGAGAAAAACATCTGCACACACACACACACATATATATATATATATATATATATATATATATATATATATATATCCATTGTACCCTTCTTATGTGCAAAAACAAAAAGAAATTTTATCAGATATAAGAAAATTTTCTTTCTCATGGTCTTCTCAAATATCTACTCATGAACATATCTTTATTCATAAATTGGAAAGCAAAACAAGATAGAAATATGTGAACAAAGCGAGTGTGAAAAATAGAAACCAATCAAAGACCATGAGAAAGAAAATTTTCTTATATCTGATAAAATTTCTTTTTGTTTTTGCACATAAGAAGGGTACAATGAATTTTATTAAAGCTCGCATTTCAAAAGAATCTTTCAGAAAACTAGATGAACTAGTGACGTTAAAGTGTAGAGCGCAAAGAACGCAATTGTGGTTAAAACATTATTATCAGTGTATTAAACAATTACGGTTCCCAGGTGATTTGGTACGCAGTTTACGCAAGTCAAAACTACGAGTCAACCGAAGAAATCTTACAAGGTTGGCGTATTCTAAAATTGAGCAGTTGAAGGAAGATGAAGCAGTGCTACAGGCAAGAATTGGGTGTGTATCTTGTGTATTAGATGAACTAAGTCTTTTTGCAAGAATGAAATTTTTGATGTTTTTGCCGACAGTTATGAAGAAAGATAAAGCAAGAATTTTGAACAAATTGGAAAAAGATGTAAAACCTGGAGTTTTGTGTGATTTAATACCGACCGATCTTGATAAGCGTGTGCTTAACTTATCAAAAGTGCCAATCGATCAGCTAACAATGGAGGCACTATCGATGGGCCGAAATTATGGAATACATCCTTCTAATAAATGCGATGTTGATTTTGAGGCAGCATTTGAATTGTTATTTGAACAAACAGCTGACTTGGAGCCTACCAGTATTGATTATAAAAATTGGTTCAAGGCTACACTAGTTGATCAGGCTTCACACTTGAAATCGTCTAAATGTGCAGAGCAGCATGCGTTGACAAAGCAGCATCTAAATGCACTTAGAAATATCAGCAGAAACGCAGACATCAAAATACTACGCGCTGATAAAGGAAAGAGCGCAGTTATAATGGACAAATCTGAATACGTACAAAAGATGGAAAACGTGTTAAATGACAATACAAAATTCACACGTCTAGACGATAAATCAGATGAAATAGACAAGGTGGAGCGCAAAGTAATTAATGAAATTAAGATTTTGACAGATGCCGGTTTTATTGATGAGGCCACTGCACAGAAGCTCAAGCCAGTTGGATCATCTACACCAATAATGTACGGATTACCAAAAACACACAAAAGAGGTTGTCCTATGAGGCCAATTTTATCAATGGTAAATTCTCCGTTTCATGCACTAGCTAAATGGCTAGTTCGTTTACTTGAACCATTACGTAAACTACTAGGTAATCATTCGGTTGCCGATTCGTTTGAGTTTGTAAACAAAATTCAAGATATAAATGTTAAAAACAAGATTATGGTATCTTTTGATGTTACGTCTCTGTTTACAAATGTTCCAATTGATGAAACCATTGACATTATAGTCAAAGCGGTAGAACACGATATATTACCATCGCCGGTGCCAGGTCAAACTCTACGCAAGCTTATCTTATTATGCACGAAAGACGTACGATTTCGTTTTAATGGAAACATCTACAAACAGACTGATGGTGTCGCAATGGGAAGCCCCTTATCTCCAGTGTTGGCTGAGATTTTTCTAGGGCACCTAGAAAATACATCATTAAAGAGTGACATAAGTAAATGTGCTCAATATATACGGTACGTGGATGATATATTTCTTGTACTTAAAAACAGGTCGCAATCACGAACATTGCTTCAAAGTTTCAACAAAGCACATAAGAATATCGGTTTCACGTCAGAGCACGAGAAAGATGACTGTCTGCCTTTCCTAGATGTACTATTAAAGAAAGAAACTAATGGTAAATTAAACAGAACAATTTACCATAAACCAACATGGTCTGCACAGTATTTGCATTACAGCAGTTTTGTGCCATTTCAATATAAATTATCAACAGTTCGTGGTTGCTTTTCAAGAATTGACAGGTTGGTTAGTCAAGATTCTAAAGAAAATGAATATAATAAAGCAATTAACGATTTAATGTCTAATGGCTATCCCAGACAATTAATTGAATCAATTATTAAAAGGGAAGTTAACCAGAAACAGACGTACTATGGGCCAGAAAAGAAAACCGTCTACCTAAACATCCCATTTAAGGGGGATGCAGTTTCCCGAATGGCACAAAAGAAAGTTGAAGCAGCATTGACACGCACATTTAATGCAGCCAAACTACGAGTGTTATTTAGGGTAACACACTTGCCTTTACCAGCAATCAAAGAGAAACAGCCGTTAATGTCGATATCAAATATTATTTACCAATATACATGCGCAAGTTGTCGATCAACTTACGTAGGCCGATCGACCAGACGGTTAATTACTCGAATGAGAGAACATTGCAACTTGAACGCCTGTTTTAAATCAAATGGTGAATACACGTCTGCTATTGCGCAACACATCATCGAAACAACGCACGTATGTTCTCCAGACGTAGCATTCAAAGTAATTACTAAATGCAAAAACAAAAGGGAGCTAGCCACATACGAAGCCTTATGGATAAACAAATTGCAGCCGGATTTATGTAAGCAGAAGAAGCACGTACAAGCATTGAGCTTGAACTGGATGTGACGCACGCAATTTGATTGGTTTCTATTTTTCACACTCGCTTTGTTCACATATTTCTATCTTGTTTTGCTTTCCAATTTATATATAAAGATATGTTCATGAGTAGATATTTGAGAAGACCATGAGAAAGAAAATTTTCTTATATCTGATAAAATTTCTTTTTGTTTTTGCACATAAGAAGGGTACAATGAATTTTATTAAAGCTCGCATTTCAAAAGAATATATATATATATAT
>JAQBSW010006682.1:0-46627 GCA_029291075.1 Eudiplozoon nipponicum | reverse complement strand
CACTAGTCCCATGTTTGTCGGGAATTGTTTTTGAATGAAGATTTTCGAAATAATAAAACAAGCTGTGCACCTGCAAACGTAAAGGAATCATGATTTTACCGACCTACGAAAGCTATCAATTATACCGGGTTGTGACTAATCCCATGCTTGTCGCGAATTGTGTTTAAATGAAGATTTTCGGAATTAATAAAAAAACCTGTGCACCTGCAAACGTAAAGGAATCATGATTTCACCGACCTACGAGTGCTATCAATTATCCCGGGTTGTCACTAGTCCCATGTTTGTCGGGAATTGTTTTAAATGAAGATTTCCGAATTAACAAAACAAGCTGTGCACCTGCAAACGTAAAGGAATCATGATTTCACCGACCTACGTGTGCTATCAATTATCCCGGGTTGTCACTAGTCCCATGCTTGTCGGGAATTGTTTTAAATAAAGTTTTCCGAATTAACAAAACAAGCTGTGCACCTGCAAACGTAAAGGAATCATGATTTTAATACAATATGGAATAGCGAGACGATGCCTATTCTTGAGCCGAGTGGACTATACTTCATATCTGCAAAATTGTTAATCGGAATTCGTGCGATAACCATTGCTATGTATGCCTGAATTTAGTTGTATATAGGTTATTGACTTTGATTATCTTACGGCATACTAATGCTTTGCGTGAATTATATGCAAGAGAAGAACACGCCGGATTCTGGTAAGGACGAGGCTGTATAGATATTAATTTTACCTTAAAGAAAGTATATAAATATCTCTGCCCCATAATAAGCGCCTTTCTAGAATTCATGAATGCATTTGACTCAGTAAACTGCATTGTTCTGTTCGATTTTCTGTTTACATGTGTTATGTCCACTTAATTTAAAAATAAAATACTTGCTCTCTATACAAACAATTCGGGTCACTTTATAGTCAACGGTGAAATTCCAAACAACTTTACTATTTGCTCTGGTCTCCGTCAAATACACAAACCTTCTCAATTCCTTTTTAATTTTGCAATATGTTACATTACGAACTATACGCTTCCACGCGTCCAGGTTGCAGGCATTAAAGTTCTCATCTGTGATAGATTAGTTTATCTTGACTATACAGGCGATATTGCATTATTATTGCACAATCGAGATTCTAATCTAGCTATCTTGGATAGATTAGCAGTCATCTTTTTGTCATTCGGCATAAAGTTCGCGTCCTCTAAATGTAAGTTCTTTTACATAATCATTTATCACCCACTTCATCTCCGCGGCTTCAAGGTGAAAACTTAAAGCGAACAGACCTGAACATGGCAGAATCTGCTCAAGTCAAGTGCAGCCGAATTTGGTACCTTAGGACTTGTTCGTCTACCAGGATTGTGTCCACGTACGCCTCGTATTTCTTAATTGGAAAACCTGCGTGATATGGCATCGAACTGGGCTCAGTGGCGATCTTGTTGCCTATGTGCAACAGAATCATTGTACCCTTCTTTTCTTACCAGAGCAAAGGAAGCTGTATTGCAAATATCACATTGCCTTAAAGCTGATTTGACCATAATGGTGTGTGCAAAGTTCTTGATTTCCTCATTTATCTGTTACTCAGGCAAGTATCTCTATATGATGTAGATCCTTTCCCTCGATAATCAATTTTAAGTAATATAATTTTTCTTATTTTCTGGTCGCATTAAACTTTAACTCTTTTGAAATTAATCAAGAAAAAGGAAAATAAATATTATTATTTATTAACAATAACTTAATTGTTTTATGATGTTTGGCAGAAAAAAGTCAGTTATGAAGAGCTGTCAGTTGAAACTTAGTCGAAAGCGATACCTAATAGGATCCACTTGATAGAAAGATTGTTGAAAAACCTGAGTTGGCATATAACTAACACTTGCATGCAATGCACGGCTTCGGTGACATAGTGCATGATTAGCTTTTTTGAACAAAATTAACCTTGATATAAATTCCCGTCATGACAATTTTGGCTACCAATACTGTGTGAGGAATGAGGAAGAAACCGCCCTAGATAAGTAATTGCATTTTCGATATCGTGGAATGTTTAGTTTACACCGATGACTGAAAACATATATATATATATATATATATATATATATATATATATATATATATATATATATATACATATATATATAGAGAGAGAGAGAGAGATGTAGAGAGGAAGAGCGTCTAAATTCATTCTTTCATAGTATCTTATAGTGTATGCATATAAGAATAAAATTCCAATGTTTGTAGATAAATATAAAATTGTGGTACCACTATTTAAAAATAGTTATCAAAAATACCTTTTATACTTTGACTATTTACTAATTGATATAATTTAATGTTAGTGCATGCAAGCGCGCACATTTTATGGAATGAAATATAGTTATTCCTATCATCTTCTGTTTCTGACAAGAATTGAAATAAATTTTGACCCACCTAAAGCTCCTTTTGCACCAAGGATGTAGCGTCGCAATTTGCATTCTTTATTGTTTTAAGCAAGAGCACGCGTTTCTCTGGTCTCTTATTAAAATCCTCGTTGGAGCTCAAGGGTAACTTATACTAACTTCGCTTCTTATTACCGACACAGCTCTTAATGATTTTGCCTGTTCGATTGGGTACGTCTGGTGATAATCTTTTAAGGTGTCCGACCAAAAATTGTCCATTCTTTCTAATGTAATAATTATCATATTCCGGAGTTCACAATTATTGCTTATAGCCAAACTGCCCATACATTATTATGATCATGAAAGATGGTCTACTTCCGAACTTAATTCGTTAGAATTTTTTAATGACATTTCGTGTTTTGTCTTATTACCTTAGGAAAAAAATGCAATGTTTCAATTAGAAAATGTCTAAACGTCTCACATCGATATTTTTCTTTATAGATAATTCAGGACTACAACAACGTTGCCAGTTACAATAAATCCAAACCACACTACCTGATTGAAGTACGCCTGTGTTATTCAACCAGCTTAACTCTCATCGACTGTCCAGAATCGTCGTTATCACGTAGCATTCGAAACATGGTTCAGCCAACTTGGCCGTTAAAGGATAAAGATACGGACAGGGACTCGGCGTCTTCTAATGCATTGATTGAGGAGAAGCCAGATGGACTAGTCACAGTTGCAGAGCTTTCGTCAGGATTAATACGAAGCGTTAAACTTAATGAGGGTCAGAAGATTGGCCAAACAATCGATTGTACGCCTCTGATCTACTTTCCAGTCAACTCAGCAAGACCAATTCATGCAAATCTCTTCAGTTTCCTCAATTTTCATATTTTTGCTATAATTTTGCTCTATTTATTTTAGAAAGTAGCGAAATTGGATAATACATTTTCATTTTGTTCGTGTTTTATCCTGTCGCGATTATTTCTTTTCTCGATGACTTCATTATTTAGGGCGTAGAATGTGCACTTGAATGGTATAGCCTTGACATTTACCATCAAATTATTGAGTTTTGCCTCTTCCGGAATCTGACGGCATTCTTTTGTCCTGACAACTGATTAGACCTCACACACACGCTTAATTATTTTTTATTTTAACTATTTAATGTCGAAATTGAACAGAGATCTAGAGCTCCTGCAAAGGCGGGTTCCAAAGCATTTAGGTTGACATGGTCGAACCATTTAGGCCTATCCACTGAACTCTAGGATGATAAGTAAAGGCAGCTGGAAGCGTGCGCTTTTGTTAAAAGGTTTATACAGATATTATGTTATTGAATCGGTAACGCACCAGTCGCCTTCTTAATTTTACTCAGAACTCGTTCATGTTACCAAGGTCAAGATGACATACTACGGCACAGCTTAATAAAGAAAAATAGTTAACGGTTTCATTATAGAAATTTCAGTATACCTTCAGTAAGGACAAGATTCATACCAATGTGGAAGAGGATTTACCGAAATCAACGTACATAGAAGGCATCTCACCATTGACTTACATACTAACTGATCTGTAGTGGGAGTTTGTACTACCCACCAAACCGAAGCAACGTGGAAACAAAGGCGATTTTATTTTGATTTCATATGTATTGACTAATTCTATAGTGAGTGTCAGGCGTAGTGCCGATTCTTGTCGATGAGTAACACATACGCATGAAACGTACGCGTCAACGGAAGTGCACCTTTTTCATTCTGACTTCGTCAAAACCTATATTTTTCTTATTTTTTTTAAATATACGCAATGTCTATCACACAAATGAACTAATACGCTTAATTTTGAGAAGCTATGGTGCATTGTTCGCGTTTGTCTTAGGAATTTCGAACTTATTGTGCAATACTACTTGTTTTGAAATGTTTTTTTAAATCGTAGAGTGCAATGCCTTTAAAACTTGCGCGTTTATATTTTTACACCAATTTAATGTAAATTTTGGCTTTTTTGTTTTTCAATATATTGTAAGGCTAACGTATTATGGTGAGAATGCACATAACGTACTCAGGTGACAGTAATATATTGACGCCTTGAAATAGGTTATTTATCGCGTACGTCGTCGTGACGGAGTGAGTGTTGAGTGCCGGAGCACGCATGGCTGTCGACAGCTGTCGGCGTTAATTCCATACTGAGCCATTCACTTTTGTCTGTGCCTTGTCCAAACGAGGCTCTGTTGAAAAATAGTGCAATAATTGTGTCTGAAATTAGAATGAAGTAGGTACAAAAACTCTGTTAAGTCTTTCAGACTGGTATCCATTTACCTTTGTTGATCAACTCCGGTTCCAGTAATATGCAAAATATGACAGCTGCAGATGAAGAAATTGTAAATATCAATAAAATAATTTGATCAGTTTAAAAGTACATGCGCAGCTAAAGCCTGTATGAAGAGAGTGCGTCTTTGATTACATATATCCTCCAGATTATGCATGCTTTGTTTATTTGTAGACTAGTCAGAAATCGGTGTACATTTGAGCCATAACAAACATGGCTTGAATTAATTCTCGGAAAGTTACACTCAAGTTGTTTTTTAATGCATTTATAATGTAAGAAATAAACTTTGTATGAAGATTTTATTATTTTAAATGTCGATGTCTATATTTTAATATTGTTGATTTTTAATCTGTTATATAATTTCGTTTATTTATTGAAACAGTACTTTACTTCTTATTTTTCAACATTAATTTTTTTGTCATAAAACCTGTTTTAATGAATAATGTTGACATTAAATGCCTTTCTTATAAATTTATAAATAATGCACGGAAACTTTGCATAAATATAATGTTAACGTTTGGTTAAACTAAATTCCATATTGTTTTCAGTTTTATTTACGTGTTTTTGATTATATATCTGGCGAAATTCATTGAGAAAACTTTACAACCCGGCATGCAAATATACTCGTAGTAACTTGGTACTCCTTCTCTCTCGTAAATCAACTTAATAAGTTGTATCTAAATTATTATTTTTGTCGTCATTTATATTTTTTCGATTTTTATGGTTATATGGCAGAGATGCATTTGGCACTTTTGGCTTTTTTATGACTGTCGACGTTTATTGCAGTTGTTCGATGTTTGCGTGTTGTTGGATGATACGCTGAGTGAAGTGATGTGATCATACCTTCTTCTAAATTACAATTTTCCGTAAAATAATTATTTATATCCTTATTTATACATATTTGCGCATAATTGTGTGTGGTTACTAATTTTGTTTATTGGATAGGAAATATGTTAGGATGGTACAGTGCACATTTGATAGTATCAAAAATTAAAGTATTATGACTCGGCGTATGTTCCCCGCCACAAAAGGGTTCAACAGCCACAGGATTACATGGACTCCTGGACAGTACCCCGTACTTCCGAATGGCGAATGAGCTCTCAACAGTCACCGGCAACCATGCAACTTACTGCTGCCTTGCAGACTGCGCTTGGATGTGCAAAGGCTAGAGGTGCGTTCTCCATCAAAAAGTCGAGTGGTGAGGGGACACAACTTGTACCAAATTCCCAAGAAACTCCATGAAATGTGGAGCCGGCTTATCCTCCAAAAGGAGTCAGCCGCAGTAACGTAAAGTAAGTAAGTAGTCTGGATAATCATAGTTCAACCGACAAGACTATATTCTAGTATTGAAGAAGTATTAAAGTAAAGAAATGAATGACTTCTGAAGATCGAATTTACAGTAGATTAAATAACGAATCTTAATAATTTTGAAACATAATAGACTTGGATAATACTATTCTAAAAGATCTATATATTATCAGTCAAGTTACGTAAGGCTTATTATAGTTAACTTGTACTTACTTCTCGCTGTAACCATCGTTGTATCAAATTTGTAACTTTTGACAAAAATACTCTACTTAATTTATTATCCCGTTTTCAATTACCATTATTTGCGACATATTTTCTTGTCTCTCCATCATGAAAATTTATCGCACAAAAACTAATTAAAAGCGCAAATTTTAATTCACGCTTGTCGCAGCACATACCGACTGTGTGCAAGAAATACGATTGATTTTTATTTTATAACTAAACATATTTTGTCATACAAGAATGCATCAGACTAGCAAAGCGCTTAAATTTTATTTAGAGCAAAGTGCGAGAAGGTGTATCCAAATTCGCAAACAATAAAGCTCTTGAAACTGTGGACTCAGCGACATCTGCAGAATGACGTAAGAATATCCTTGATCAGCGTCTGTGCTCTACTCATTCCGGAGAATCAGATGACCATGCATGCTATATATATATACCTTTCACTCATACTATATATGCTCTATCGCATAATATACTCATATACTCTCTTATATATATACCTAAGACGCTCAGTGGGGGCTCACACACACGGACATCTTACGTCTGGAGTTATAAGGCCGAATAATAAAGGATTTTGCATAGGACCTTGCACAGAACGACACATTAAGAAGAGAACCCACTGTGCGTATGATGGCGAGAGTTATTTTCCGGTACTAAGAATAGGAGTGCATTACAAGCTGCCTTCGTTTTGATTACCTTGTGTTAGTGCATGTTAGCAAAGCAAATGCTGGTGGATATCGACTGTGTCTATTGGAGGATAATCAATTAAAAGAAAGGATAACGTGATTCGTTGACTTCCGAGTTCCGGAATTTGTGGTAAAATTTCTGGTATGATTAGCCAATGCTCCGGCTGTCAGGCCGGTCAGAAAAAATTACACATCAACAACCATCTGATAACGAAAGCTATCTGAATTTTCGTTACACAATTCAATTAAGAATAGATGGTACGAATTATAAAGTAAACAATAAAATTCTACATAGTCTTGAACAAACAAAATCAATTTTTTCCACACGTGGTTACGATTTTTCAGCCTGCCAGAAGTACATAGGGGGTTCGAGAGTGCAGCTTGCCACCAATGAAAAAAAATATGCCAGCTATCAAGTCCCCACAACACAAACTGCCAGATTTTTTTAAATCCTACAACTAAAAATTAAAATGTTAAACGTTTTGTTCGCAACTGCTAATTTCGTGAAAAAATTTAAATCGCGAAATGTTATAAATAAGGATATATTAATAGAAATTTTTTTAACGTTTACAAGCTTTCCGACCGACAAAATTATCATTTTTATCGGTAAAGTCCTCAAAACCAACCAAACTTTATTCCCATTACCTCTAATTTATACTAACATTACCTTCAACTAGATTACTAAAGTTGTTCAACGTTCAATATTTTACACACATCCGTGGAGTTGCGATAGGCACTCTGGTAGAAATTTGACTATCAGACGTCTTAAGTTCTATCGGAAAATTTTAAAAGTGAAACCCTAATTCAAAATTTCTTCCATCTGAGATACGTTGACGGCACTTTCGTTATCAAAAGCGAATGCGTAGCAGGCATTGACTATCATATTTAGATTACCTGCGAGCGCGTTAGTCCACTGTTTAACACACTCATTCTTTGGTGTTTTTATTGATCTAACAAAGTAGATATTTTGACAACCTACGTTGATTGGACGATGCACCCATTATCATAGGGATGTCGCGATTATTCCGAAAAGAAATTCGATATACAAGTTTTGCCATGGAACAAATTAAATCTTTTCGAATTAATTTCAATAATGAGGTTCATCGGGTACGATGAAAGATTTGTTGAAGAATATATGAGAAAAAGTTATGGTGCAGCTGTCGACCTATGTTCGATATACGTTGATCTATCTTTAAAAATCGACGCACCGTCCAAAATATTTACTCGAAAATTTAAAAAAGGCTAGCTAATTAGATGGCATAATTGCAGCTTCCAATTTTCTACATAGGAACGTCTACTAAACATTAATGATAGCTATAAGCAGTCTGAAATCGAATGGCCCGCAAATACACAATATGCTCAGTAAGCTATGCAGATAGGACAAACCGATTACTAGGGAAGCGAATCCACGAGCATATTATTTTGCGCAATAGTCGAAGACAAATTCGAAACCAGTGGTTTCCACGTGTTATTTAAAGCGATAAATTCTAATGAGCTCCGTATTGGGGAAACCGTTAGTGTGTTAATGTGAAAATTATTGAATGCAAATAACTGTTTCGGTAATATCGAGATTTACACAAGACTCAATTCCAGATGCAAAACGATAACACCTCATGCAGCCACTGGTGGGTGCACCATTTTGTGCCATTTTGCAGCATGTTGCATTCAAGAAACACTGTTACCAGTAAGTAGCGTGCTTTGCGTAATACACATCATTTTGCGCTTCAATGAAATGTTACAAAATAGTGGTTACCAATGTCCAATTAAACATGCGTCTCTGATGACTAGTTGACCAATGAAAATATATACATTTGAATAGGATACAGCGTTTTAAAAAAATAGTTAGGGTTTGAGTGACGTGCACGCAATATGACGCGAGCTACTTGCTGTGTTAGGAATCATCACCGTTCTAGTCTTGAAAACATGGTTTTGTACACAATTCACTGCGCCATATATCTACTGGGAATTGCACCAGTAAATGCACACAATTTACTGCAACAGGTCTACCAGTAATCCAGCCAATAAGAACTAAATTTAATTGAAGAAGCTCAAAATCAACACAAATCTGAAAAGTACAAACAGTTTAAATCAATAAAATTAGCTTTCTGGATAATTTTCTCAAATGTTAGCAAAATAATCGATATAAATGTGAAATCAAAATTACATTTGTCGAGGAAAGAATTTGCGACCAAAAATAAATAAATTGAATTCTGCATTTAAATTATAATGAATCTCGTTAAAATAAACAGCAATTCCCAATTTTCGTTCAAGAGCGCGCAGCAATGGGAAATCATAATCAGTAAGAAAAATCGCTCTGGAAGTTTCCCATTCAAACTTCAATAATGAATGTAAGCTGTACAATCCAAATATCTTCACGCATTGCCAAAATAATTCGGAGCTAGTTTTTATTACGCTAAAGATAATCAAATCGAGAATGAAATACGCTTTCAGTTGCTTAGATCTAACATCGAGATGTATAGACGAAAAATAAATTTCTTCAGGAATGAATAGTGACAAAAGAGAAGTTCATTTAACATAAGGGCTCTCTTTTGTAAACGAAATAACGCTACAACTTTAAAGAGTAAAGTAGCAATCAATGAAATTGATAATTTATGATAGCCTTTTACACAAAAACTACCATCTCTAAATGTTTCCCTTAAAAATTTTTAATTTTATGATAAATTGAATTGAAAATTTAAAAGAAAAGGGTTGCGAAACATTGCTTTTGCTTTCAGATTTAATAAAAAGGCTTTATAAATGTGCATTCAATTAGGTTGTCTATAAATCGAATGATAATTGACTGGTAATCTTCAAATTAAATTTAAGATCATTTTAATATCTTTCCATGTTCAAAATGCTTTATCTATGCATATTGCTGTTTGTATGATGTGCGTAGTTAACTTTTGAAGAGGCAATACCTGAAGCTACAATTTAAAAAATTGAAATCCAACAGACATGCACGTTCTAATTGCGGGAATCTACATATCCGTAAGAGAATATTAACTTGAAAATTCGTATAAATTAAAGCAATTGATGCCTATTAACTAAGGACTTTTTAATCAAAACTGGCTACATTTCGCATTTAACAGCAAATAATTATTATAAAAATATAAATTTTGCGCAAAATTATTATTTATATGATCTAATCCGAAACTCGATGTGACAGACGAAATGGACGCCCGAAAGAGCGCTGTACTGCGAAATTGCTCCTCTGTTAAATCTCCACGTGGAGTCAGCACACATGCTGAGGCAAAATTGATCAACATTCAATGATAGCATATTTTTATCAGGACTCTGGCTGCACCCATGTTGCGTATTCATAAAAAGCCTACAAATAAGCTTTGGCAAAAAACTGACTGGCGGGGTCTAGCCTGTTGTATTGGTATGGTTTTCGTAAGCCCAGCTGATTTAAAAGGCTTTAATTTCTTTCAAGTAAATAAATTATGATGCTTCTGGCGGTAACGCGAATAAACGCCGCCATTAGCAGTGATAAAATGCACAACTTCAGGACATAGAGGAGCACAATACGAATAGCGAGACTTATTTATTTTGGAATTAAAATACGTGTTTCATATCAGTGTTTAATTTTCATCTACCAATCATTTTTCACTGGAAATCCAGAGGAGGCTTAGTTTCATTCGTCTTATAGTACGATGTTGTTATGAAACCTGTGTTGAAGACGCAAAAATCCGTCTGTAATTTTCGACTTTATGCGAAATATTTACCCTTATGTGATAGGATAACACCTTTTTGAACTAATTTCTGTATTTACAATAGCAATATTTAATTTAAATTTGAGCAATTTTTCTTGATTACAACCATCGACCAATTCATACTAATCTGGAAAGAAGTGACAAGATTTTCTTTGTGCCATAGTTCTTGGTTGTAAACAAAGCAGAATATGACATCCACTTGTGTTACGTGGTGATCCTGTTTCAAATTTATATTGGGGCCGTCTTCCTGTTTGCCTTGTATTAGGTGCGTAAAGGTAACTGCGCATTTTGTGGATACATTTTAAACCAATGTCGTCTTCTCCGACACTGTGTATTGCTTAGGTGTTTAACATTATGTAAGCTAGACCCTACCTCATCACAAACCGTTTTTCTTTTACAATATTCGTTTTAAATGATTAGTTTTGTCATAGCTAATATTTGTATTATTTTTTTAATAATATAATAACAAAGTAAATAGAATTTGTCCATTTACCTAATGGTTATTACGTCAGTAAATAATAAATTATTGAAATTTTATATCATGATGATGTTTATAATGATATTTCTTAGATCGAGCCAGCAGACATATCATAGGCACCAGTCTTAGTCCACACGTTAATCGTCAAATAGATGAGTTAAATATATACAATCCAAATCAGAGGTTAGTTAGCATTAAAGTAGATGGTGTAATTATAAAATCAAGAATTGCTTCAAACAAAAATGTAAATTTTCACTTTAAAATAGACAAAATACAGGCTAGCCTGAGTAAGAACGAGTAACTTATTAAAATTCCAACATAAAGATAATACAATTTTGCACGATATGCGAAGACCAGATAATAAATTTTAATTTCATTCGATAAAATTTCTTGTCCATGTACATGAAAAGTTAGATATTAACAAAAGCAATTTTATTACATTTACCAAGTGAAGCCAAACAAAAGCCTAATTTGAGGCTCCGTTTATGAACACTTTTTATTAGCAATAACACATTCACGATTATAAGGTTTACAAGTACATAAGTTGCTTAATAATTGAAAGCCATGATAATTAAAATGAATCTGACGGGTATCGAAATAAAAAAACCTAGGAGGCACAATTTTCATTCAATTTATTGCTGTAATTTACTGTTCGTATTAAAAATATCATCGTCTCGGCAAGTATCAAGCTGACCAAGACGAACGAATGACTGCAGCTATCATGCTTAAGACTGATACTTCTAAATATTTTTGGATAAAGACTTTCAAATAGACTATGGATAATTTAATACATTCATCTGTCTGTAACATGCATTCTCCCTTTCAGAATATTAATTGTAGTCTTCTCACCTACTAAACAATGACCAAAAACGAAAGCAACTGTTGCCCAAAGGTTTCTTCATTACCAGGTGTAAGATATATAAAATTACATGACACTATGGTGAAGAAGACCCAACTCTAAAGGATGGTTTTGTAGCAATAACAAAACGACCTCCATTCAATTTATCGAGAAAGAAATACTGATGCGTCTGCAGCTAAATTCCATTCTCTGTTTGTTCACACAAGTGTTGGTATGAATGGAATTTATTTACTCAACCGTAAACACACAGAGAAAAACTACTTCATTGTCGGAATAGGTACGTCCAGTAATTTGATTTATTATGTACACGCAGATTTACATTCGTTTAAAACATCGGCTACTTGTTTGGCGTCCAAATGACAAGAAAGCAATAGAGCGAGAGTTCGAATTCTGCTGCGAGTCAAAGAATTACAAAACAATCAAGTCGTTTGAAAGCTAAACACTGTCCAGAAAATGAATCATCATTTCGAATAGATATCTTTAGAGATTGTAATTAAAATAGCACTGATCAAAATTTATCACAAGATTTTATCCCCAAAAAGACATATTATGTTTAAGGCATGTTATAGCAATTAGCATGTTAATCAATATATGAACAGGAGAACAGGACACATTCGACATGCGTTGTGGGTCCTGTGCAGATATGCTTGTTACTAGTTACGCAATGCTTATGTTAAGGTTTAAGTTCCTCACGACCAGGAATATGTCAAAACTTAGCAAGGCTTAGATGACTGCGGAGGATAATGTGCGAAATTAAAAAGATGATTTTGAAATACGTTTAAATTTACTCACAGATATAAATTTTAAAATAAATAATTATTTATTTTCCAGAAGCGTGTCTGTTTCGTCTTATCGACTGATTTACTGCAAAAGTAAAGCACGGGGAGGATTTTTCAGTAGAAGAAAACGGTCCACAGAACTAGTGCACAAAAAATATATTAGTATAGAAAATTTAAATAGATGAAACAGTTTTTTACATGAGTCTTCGAAAGCCTCATGCACACTGTGTAGATCAGTCA
Source organism: Eudiplozoon nipponicum (assembly GCA_029291075.1). Classification (NCBI taxonomy): domain Eukaryota; kingdom Metazoa; phylum Platyhelminthes; class Monogenea; order Mazocraeidea; family Diplozoidae; genus Eudiplozoon; species Eudiplozoon nipponicum. The sequence continues at coordinate 33,670 of JAQBSW010006682.1, read as the reverse complement.
TCAATAAGCGAACATAGGCATTACAATATTTACATTTTAACAGCTACTGCCCCTTGAGATTAAAAACATTATGCAATAGGACATTACGCATTTGTTCGACTGACTGTTTGCAGTTTGATTTTGATGGTGTGTTGCTAACCACATTTTATAGATAAACATAAGTCTAATGATATAATGAAACCTGTTGTGAATGTTTTTACAGCTAACGCGAAACTGGTTTATATTCACTAACAATATAAAAGAGAAGGGGCAACGAATCACATAAAAAATTATGCTGCGTTCCGCGTTGGCGTTCACATATTTTGCAACTGACCTAGCTTTGATTAAATACACGAACAAACTTCCTTTATATAATGTGAAAGGCGAAATTCCATTCTGAATGCAGTGTTATCTGAAATAGAAATCGTACCTGTGGGCACAATGATTGAATACATGAATGCACGTAGATTTATAACTATACATATACTGTCCGGTCAAAATACAAAACTCAAGGTAAACGCTCTTAAATTTTATTTAGGCCTATGTGTGCAAACATGCTTCTTAATTGCGAGGCTGTTGTGTAAAATAGACGTTGGCTAGAAATGTGTAAACAATGATAACTTGTTCGCGCAAAGGCATTACCATGAGGATTTTCAATACCAATGGGTAACATTGTTCTGTTCTGTTTCTTCTATTGGAAATTTCTGAACTAATGTACATTTTTATGTACTATTTATATCGACTATTTTGTCTATTTAAACACAATGAATTATGTTTTACTTCTTATGTAAATCAGTTGTTATGATGGTGCAAACGCACTTCTGTATAAAATATGGCTTTTTAAAAATTCAAACCCGGGAAATTTTTCAGCAAGCATTGTCGTTGAATGTGATCAAATTATTTTTAAAATTAACGCTTATTTTTATGCTTTATGTGGAAACTCTAAAAACAAGACATTTTTGCCACATTGTGAGTGAATCCGTCGGGAATTGTCAAGGTTCTTTTCCATGTTTATCTCTACAGTATGTGAGTCTTCATAGTCAAGTAAAACAGCTTCATCATATTCGTAATTATTATGCGAATGATCGGATTTGTGACTAACTAGTGTCTTGTCATCCGTGATAACAACCGGTGCAGTTGTAGAATTATTTTCTGTTGCGTGGTTGCTTGGTTTTAGTGTTTTGTCGCTCGCACTGGTGTTAATTGGTTGCGCATTCGCCAACCGGATAGCGGGCACTAGTCGAGTCCACGGAATGTTGAGACCGGATATTGCTGTCGATAGAGTGACTTTTGTTGCTACGGATGTTATAGTATTGAGAGTTCGTCGAACAGCGCTGCTGCCGGAACTTTTACTTATAGCAGAATCGCCAAGTATTTTCTGTCTAGCTTCATTGCCTGACTCGGTTTCTCGCAACGAAAGAAAATTCATTCCGCTCTCCGGACAGTCGATTAAAATTAACGTAGATGAAACACAAATGCGTACTTCCTGGAGAAAATGACGACCATGCTAGAGAAATATGCATATATCATATTATTTAAATTGTATAAAAAAATATAATTCCATGAAATTTAATTGTTTTTAATAAATTTAAAGTATTAACTTAAATGAAATTAAATATTTTTAAGATCAATTGTCAAATTGTACCAATTTAGGTAAAAATCCTAAATAAATTCCAATGTCATTTCGTGGCATCTTTTTAACATAATACTGCCAAGACAACATTTATATACAATTATAAATAAGCCTAAACAACTCGTAAGACGTTGTGAATTTGCTTTGAAATTAATATAGAAATATAACGCTATAAGGAACCATTTTTTCGTTGCCTTACTGCTTGTACGGTATTTTTCCAAAACCAAAGTCTAGAATAATAGTTTGATAGAAATTGACTCATCTAGAGAATTGATATATTTCATTTTAGCATCTTTGCTCTATGACTTTAGTTGCATAAACAATATACATTTTTTTAAATAATCTACAAAAAACACGAGAATTTGTTTGTCTATAGAATTTACATTAATACTAGTAGATAAATATGTCAAATGTCTGTAAGTGAAAAATATTCTGTTTGATAAGATGCCTACGTTAACACACGATGATATAAAAGTAATTTAGTCTGCGAAAATGTTGTAGTTCAAAAAGGATAGAGAGGATTGCATTAATTAGCAGTCAAAAAGCTTTGTTGCTATCTCATATTTACAGAAACAGAGCAAGCCTCAGAGGCACGTCCTGAAAGAAAAAGTAAAAGCTGGATAAGGGAATGGAATAAATTTTCAGTAAGATAATAATTTCATACAGCAACAAAAAAATTATAAAAAGAGTAACAAGAGAAGTTAATCTAACTTTCTCCAATATAATGGCTTTCGTACTCTTTACAGCGAAGGTCTATAGAATATCTAGTGAAGTCGTACTGATATTGTCTAAGTTGTAGTTAAATATAACGTTAAACTATCATTGATTGCATGGGTGGTGGTAAAAATTATTTAAATCAAGTATGTGATCTTGAAGTAAACCCCAATCCCGTTGGATTTAACCAGTCATTGAACAACAAAGGTATGATTATCAACTCGCTCCAAGGAACCGGCAGTGACCTATTTGCATAAAGTACAAAAGATATTAGACATCACGAAAAAAAATTATTTCAATACCACGTCTAAATAAGGTCAAGAGCAAATCATTTGGCATGCATCTTTATCATGCTTAAGATTTAAGATTGCATTCGTATTCCTTACTTTATTTGAGATTTGAGATTAGCGTCCCGCATTGTCCCATATAATTTGCTTGCATTGTATATAGTGGGTATTAACTTAAACCAGAATATTATAAAATTTACATTAACAACACCAATTAATGTTGATTTAAAACAAAACTTTACATGTTGTTAGAAATAGGGTCGTTTGATGCTACTAACTTCTATTAAGAGCTTATTATTAAATACGTTCTCGAAATTATCTGACACATATTGGGACTAAAAAAGAATTGTTTCATTTTTCTACATCCAGTGTAAATATTCGATACACTTTTCCGAGTAACATTATCAGTCCACAAACCATCAAATAAATAAAGACAAATAAACAATGAATAATTGCGCGAGTGGTGGTAATAATTGCGTAAATCAACTATGTGATCTTGAAGTAAACACCAATCCCGTTGTGTTTAACCAGTCGTCGAACAAAATAGCAAAAATAATTTTGTTTTCCGTATATGTGCATTGCGGTTTGGTCCTCGCTAGTCAATTTGCTGTCGTACTCTGTTGATAATAAAAGAAGGTCGAATTACGTTCTTACGTGTGATTGAAGTTATTTTTGCCTTGTTATTCGACGACTGGTTAAATAAAATGGGATTGAAGTTTACTTCAAGCTTGAAAACTTGATTAAAAAATAGACGTAAGGCAGTTTTAATACGCAGAAGAGACGGAGACTGCATTTTCCAATTGCCTCACATTTCTTAATCGAACATAGGATTTGTTAGTGGTGTAGCGCTAACTCCGATTGGTGAATCGTTTGTAATCGATAAACGCATGCGTCAATAGAGTCGCCTGCTTGGTTATGCTAATTTTGGTGTATCCTCCTTGCCCTATATGAACTAACTTCTTACTAGCTAAGCTTTGCCTAACACATAAAATTGGTGTGCCGAAGAGAGAAAATTGTCTTTCTTACGTTTAGTGGCTTTAAAAGATAAAGGGCAAACCGTTGATCACTGAATTGACACAAGTATTTAGCCAATTCAGTCATACTGGTATAACATAAAATTTCCGTTTGGTTAAAGTCATAGGGGAGCAGAATTTGAAAACGATGACAGGGGAATCGAAAAAAATACCAAGAGGAATTTTGAATGGGTGTTTGAAAACTGTTTCAACGAAAAAAGAAATAGTCCAACAAGAAGTGATATGCCTCTTGATGTAGTATTCGTGTAAGAAACCTGGTCAATTTTAAATCAACCTATAGAACAAATTTTGCTAAAATCCATACAAGTTTACAACATGACATTCGGCGGATTTGAGATATCATTAAAAATAACAGTACGAGGAGGTTAATAAAAATCCTCTAATTATAATATCAGAATACTCATGTTAAAGTAGGTGTCGAGGATTCCTGTCATCATAGGTCATGTTATCATGAACGAGATAGCGCAAATTAATGAAGCGTTATTGTCTTGTACAACAAGAAACATTTATTGAAGAATACCAAACTCGTTGCTAAATCTTTGTCAATAATCTAAATGAGCTATACAATTCTGATAACGGTAATCAAATGCCTGTAAGCATCTACGCATTTTAGTTCTAAAGGAACATGTTTACTGGCATTAACCAACATAACTACACAGATTCACTAAGCACATGCACTTTAAGATCAAGCAAAATACTTTCATTTTACCATAAGCTATGACAATTGCGAAATAACAACCATAGCTTTTTCGAGTTTCATATTCACCTCATTTCTTCTAACAACTGAGTTATTGATACAGTTAAACGAACATTGGTTGCGCGGGTGGTGATAACAATTATTATAATCAAGGTTGCGGTCTTGATTACTTACATATGTCAGTATAAACTAAGAATTGTATAGTGTGAATCTTTCAACTGCTTACAAATCTTAACTTAGAATCTGCAACGTTCGAGTGAGTGCTAGGTGGTCCTGTAGTAGTATTTTAAGTTCAAACAAGGTGAATTTCAAACTGAAAGGTGAAAGGACATCTGGTAATTTGTTTAAGGTGGGCTGAAAATCTGAAATGCAATGTCGTCAATGTTGTCAAGGCCGAATAATATTAAATTTGGGAGGACTTCCACGCCTTTATTTCTAACGCATGAAAGAGTTCACAATAGTAAGTATTACAAAATTTAAAACTACTGTACACAGTGACAATGCCTGCTGGACGCCAATACCGGTAGTTAAATTAGAAATAATTAATTGTTGATTCTGAAGCGACCAGAATTAGTTGTGTAATGAGCTCGTACAAACTTAACTATTGCACCATTGTTAAACAGAATATTCATTAGACCGTTACAATCACTGAGTCAAATAAACACTTTAAGTACAAAAGATATTAGACATCACGACAAAAAATTATTTCAATACCACGTCTAAATAAGGTCAATAGCAAATCATTTGGCATGCATCTTTATCATGCTTAAGAGTTAAGATTGCATTCGTATTCCTTACTTTATTTGAGATTTGAGATTAGCGTCCCGCATTGTCCCATATAATTAGCTTGCATTGTATATAGTGGGTATTAACTTAAACCAGAATATTATAAAATTTCCATTAACAACACCAATTAATGTTGATTTAAAAGAAAACTTTACATGTTGTTAGAAATAGGGTCGTTTGAGGCTGCTACCTTCTATTAAGAGCTAATTATTAAATACCTTCTATAAATTATCTGACACATATTGTGACTAAAAAAGAATTGTTTCATTTTTCTACATCCAGTGTAAATTTTTGATACACTTTTTCGAGTAACATTATCAGTCCACAACTCATCAAATAAATAAAGACAAATAACCAAGAATTTATTGCGTGGATGGTGATAACAATTCTTTAAATCAAGTTTGCGAGCTTGAAGTAAACACCAATCACAATGTATTTAGCCAGTCGTCGAACAACTTAGTCAAACTTCCGCCAGCCGCAGGCACTGACACGTTTCGATCTTACATGATCATTATCCAAGTACGACGGAAAACTGACTATCGAGGATCAAACCACAATGAATAAATATAGAAAGCAGCTTTAGATAAGCGGGTCTCTCTTCTAATAGTCTCGCATACATTGTACTTGACTAGAAATAACGGCTGCACAATTTCTATGCAGCCACAAACATGTATAAATAGGTAAAACAATTAATAAATCCATAATTTTGCAGGTGGTTGTAACAATTCTTTAAATCAAGTTCGCGAGCTTGAAGTAAACACCAATCCCATTCTATTTAACCGATCGTCGGACAACATGGCAAAACTACCGCCAGTCGCACTTTGACGCGTTTCGAACTTCTGTGATGAGCATCAGAGTACGACGGTAAACTGACTAATGAGGATCAAACCGCAATGCATATATATGGAAAGCAATATTAGATACACAACTCTGACCTCTAGTTGTCTCGTATAAATTGTACTTGACTGTAAATGTTTTCCGGCTTTCTCCACATGTATATATAGGAGATGCAATTAAAAAATCAAATAGTGCGAGTGTTAAATTTAATTTAAAATGCTGCATTTAAACTTTTGACTGGCTGATCTCATAATAGCTACTGATATTTTATTAAGCATAAGCAGGTCGCGTATGTACGCGTTTGTGTATATAACTGGTATCCAGTCAGCAAAGTAAAATTTCATATTGGTGTGTATCTATCTAAGCGAAACTACAATGACTAAATGTTAAATTTACACGCGGGAAAACTAGTTGATTTAGCCTTATAATGTGAAATGACATTAAAATAAGCAGAAAATTAAAATGAAATGTTGAAAGGCATTACATGAATCGTTTCAAAGTAGACTCTTATCCTGAGCAGTAAACATTCTAACGAAAAAAGAAACAACACTTGGACATATCAAGAATACATGAAATCCAATGCAAACACTATAATCTCATGTTTGTTTGCGAAACCATGCAATCAATCAAAGTAAGAAGAAGAAAGCATTTAGGTGTGGCCGTGCTACTATGTCTGACTTTGAATGTCATTCGGTAGAGTCTGAGCACACAATCAAATGGGATGATTGTACACGAATAGCGATATGCCGTTGTAATCGGATGACGAGACTCATCGGGAAATCTAATGAAACTACCTTATAGATAGTTTTATGAATGAAACTGCGATGGAAAATCGCCACGTCTAATTTGTAACACAACATTAATTAATAGGAGGAAGCGACTAGTACATGAATGGGAATTGGACGCTAATCTCAGCAAAAGATAACGAATATTGAATTAGATAAAGCTCATTGGTGAGCTCATGGATTTATTCCTTGTTAATCAACTATTTACAGTGTCATTCTTCAAAATTTCACCCGATATTTCATGCCATCATTTTGCATTTATTATTTTATAGGTATTATTGAGTTGAAAAAGTATGAGTGAACTTTAAACTTGCGACTGGTGGTGGTTTTGTTATGTTGTTCGAAGACTGGTTAAATACAATGGAATTGGTGTTTACTTCAAGCTCGGAAACTTGATTTAAAGAATTGTGACCACCGCCCGCGCAATTAAATATTGTAAAATTGTATTGCCTATATATATGTATATGTTCATTTAAAATGCGAGCTTTAATAAAATTCATTTTACCCTTCCTGTGTGAAAAAGCAAAAAGAAATTTTATTAGATATAATAAACATTTCCTTCGCATTGTATTCTCAAATATTTACTAATGAACATATCTTTGTATATAAATTGGAAAGCAAAACAAGATAGAAATATGTGAACATAGAGAGAGTGTGAAAAACAGAAACCAATCAAATTGCGAGCGTCACATCCAGTTCAAGCTCAATGCTTGTACGTGCTTCTTCTGCTTACATAAATCCGGCTGCAATTTGTTTATCCATAAGGCTTCGTATGTGGCTAGCTCCTTTTGTTTTTGCATTTAGCAATTACTTTGAATGCTACGTCTGGAGAACATACGTGCGATGTTTCGATGATGTGTTGCGCAATAGCAGACGTGTATTCACCATTTGATTTAAAACAGGCGTTCAAGTTGCAATGTTCTCTCATTCGAGTAATTAACCGTCTGGTCGATCGGCCTACGTAAGTTGATCGACAACTTGCGCATTTATATTGGTAAATAATATTTTATATCGACATTAACGGCTGTTTCACTTTGATTTCTGGTAAAGGCAAGTGTGTTACCATAAATAACACTCGTAGTTTAGCTGCATTAAATGTGCGTGCTAATGGAAAGTTGAAGCAGCATTAACACGCACATTTAATGCAGCTAAACTACGAGTTTTATTTAGGGTAACACACTTGCCTTTACCAGCAATCGAAGAGAAACAGCCGTTAATGTCGATATCAAATATTATTTACCAATATACATGCGCAAGCCATGTATGAGTTCTGCCATGAAATAAAAGAAAAGAATCGCCAAAATTTTGTACACTTGGTATTATATCATTAATTCTTGACAAATTCTAAATAACATCACACTGTATAGAAACATTCTCAGAAAATTTTAGTAAAAAATTACTATGTTGACCCTTGTAATACATTAGATTTTAGTGAGATACGCCTCAGCGTGTGCCTTGCATACCTATTCAAACTTTACTGTTTTAAATAAAATCAATTATTATTTATTGCAAATCTGCTTAGTTAAACTGACATTCAAATAAGATTACTTACCTGAACAATGTTCGAATAGGATGTAAAATATGACAAAACAATTTAATCAGTGTAAGCATATATAGTGATAGGATAAATGTCAAGAAATACCTTTGACGAGCATGTTAAAATTGGTCGCACACCGAGACTTTCTTTAATGGCATTGACAACATCAAATGTCTAAAAATTATGAATAAAACAATATAAATGTCCAGAATTGAACTTACTCACATTCGTGTATTTACTGATTTGCAAAATTAATAAAAATCTCCAATAATTTAAATTTGCTGCATATAACTAAAAAGTAGGTCTCCTAATTTTCGGAGAAACTTATTTTTCTATTTCGTATGAACAAGCTTATTGAAAATTTACTTCCAGTGTTCACAAAAAATACTAATGAAATTTTAGTTTCTCCGGCGATCAATACAACTTAAAGTACGACGACCGAATAGGCGGAGGCAGAGTAAATCCTATCCGTAACGATTAATTGCAGTTCATGCCAAACTGCGTGTCAAGCTATGTTGTGCGAACGGTTAAATGATGTTTAAAGAGTGGCTCAGTGGTTAGAGCACCAGATTCCGAAGCAGACGTGCCCAGATTCGAGCCCTGTCCTCGGCAAATTCTGAACAGTATGTGAACAGCTCCCAATAAGGACGAAACCGATCTACTGGATGAATTTTCTTTTCTACACTATAAAATTCTCAGTTTATAATGACAATTGTATATACATAATGGAACAGGTGTTCATATCAAGACCGAAACCCTAATTTAATTAAATGTTTAAAGGGTGTTCATCACAATTGTGCAATCATTGTTCGAAAAATAGTTATCCTCATCTGTGCGACTAATGAGTGCTTAACTGTGAAACTTATACAAGTGTGGCGTAAGCTGCGAAAATATAACATCTGCAACTGCATAGAAAGTGTGCAGCCAATATTCCCAGTGAAGTACAATTTGTGGGAGACATTGGAATACTAAGGATAAGAGCTGCGTGTCATGTTTTACCCGCCTTATATATTCTTTTCAGTCAGGTTTTCATTAGTGACTATGGGACGTCAAATATTTATAGTACTTACTACTGACGGTAGTTGTGCTACATTTTGCGACAAATTCTTGGATGTTCCCATAAAAAATTTTCAACACAGTTCTACCAAAACTAAATTTTAATGCTGGTATATGGGATAAAATTTCACAAAGGTTCGAATTAATCTGAAATATAAATGGCAACAACTTAAGAAGTAGCGTGAGCGGAAGACTCCACGTAAAGCGCCGACGGTTCGTTTCGCAACTGAACAATTTACCATTTTAAAATCGGTCAGTTTCGAAAATCAAATTTTATAATTTTAGCAAAATTTTATCAGATATTACCTTGTAGGCAGTCTCATTGTGCGGCACTACACCTTGATGTATCATATTTCTAGAATACACGAGAGAAAAAATAAAAAAGCTTTAGCAAATAACTATTCAATTATGCAACAAACGATAAACTTTTAATAATTGGCAGAGTGTAAGGCAGTGATTATGAGTGCATGCTAACAGTTTTACCAGGTAAAGCCTTGGGGATTTCTAAATTTATTATACATGAACAGATATGATGAAAAACTGAATTTTAGCATTCATCGCGCAATTTTAACATTTCTATCGATCAAAACAAAGCCTAACGCAAGCAATGGCAACAGACTGAATGTCAATAGGCATCAAAGAAGTGCATTGCAAAAGTACACTACTTAAATGGACTTTTGTTTTATTTAGATACAAATAGTTATCTTATAGAATTGATTTGATTTATGGTAGTAAGTTAATATTTTTAAATCTGAACCGTTATCTATGAGCAACACATAATCTGATTTCGAGTATCGTTGCCATAATATCGATTAGATTACTAGATTTGCTATTTTTTAAACCTATGGCAAGAATTCTGAGTTTGTTGTATTAAGGAGGAACGTTTGAACGTCAACAGAGATACAACACTTTTTTCAAACAGTATTTTGCATATACGTTTATCACAATTGACTTAAATTCTTTAAATCAAGTTTCCGAGCTTGAAGCAAACACCAATTCCTTTGTATTTAACCAGTCGTCGGACAACATAACAAAACTACCGCCAGTCGCACGCATTGACGCGTTTCGACCTTCCATGATCATCATCAGAGTACGACGGCAAACTGACTGCCGAGGATCCAACCGCATTAACTATATACGGAAATCAAAGTTAGACTTACAGAATTGTTACTACAACCTGCGCAATTAATTATTGTTAAATTGACTATAATTTCTGTATTAATGCTTTTAAATGAGTAAAGCATTTATTATCGTATATGAATGTAAAATCTCGTTTTATATTTTACAGTAGCTTCATCATCATCATCATCGTGTTACCTAACTTTGTTCATTGTATGGTTCTTAAATCTAGACAAGGAATCAATGGAAAACTGAAGCGTTCACTTCACAACAAACCGACAGACACGAGGTGGTTCGTTATCAATATCTCAAAATAGAAACGGATTTATTTGCAAAGCAACTGGCTTTAGCTTATAAAATAAAGTTTTACATTCTACTCAAAGAAAACAATATAGTAACTGAAGCCAGATTTGAACTATTATTTAATCAGTTATCTGATTTATAAGTAAATAATGATAGCAGCCAACGATGGATCAAAGTAAGACTTGTCGAAATTTTCCACCAATGTAAAACTTGGTCACAATCAATGAAATCTCCCATGAGTAAATCTCAAGTAATGGCCTCACGAAAATTGAACAAAAATCGTAATAATGCTATATTTGCACAAGACAAATGGTCCGGCTTGGTCATCATCGATCGCGATGAGTATGTTTCTAAGGTACATGGCTTGATTTCTTGTCCGCAAATTGAAATTGTCATTATAGGTGATCCAACAGGACAAACGGAGTGACATTTCCATAGAGTAATCCTATTTGCTACAAGATGGGCCGGTCAAACCTGTAGAGCACCAGCAACTGAAGTCGAGTGGAACATAAACACCCAGATTGCATGCTTGCTAGAAGATGCACAAAACATGGAATTCATACAAGACCACATGCTTCAATGCAACCAACGCATGAATCAGCTAAATAATTGTCTAATCTATTGAAGTCAGGGAGAAATCACTTATCTGAATATAGCTTAAAAGTTTCTCTTAATTTTTCTGAAATGGTAGACAAATTGAAAGTTAACTACCTTTGGATGTTTTCTTTCGAATCAGGATCATAATATACTAATGTACATTTAAAGGAAACTGCAGAGTTTGTGTGTAAATATAACCGTGAGAACTTCCAAAATTTTAAGCAGAATGAAGGGAACTTTAAGACATTACTTAATTATTTTTAATAACATATTAAGTTATATTTCACTAGTCAGCTATGAAGAATAAAATATCGTCTAGGAATAGGTACGGCTTTGGCTCGGATCATGGTCGATAAGTTCACGTGTTTCTTGAAGCCAAATAAATCGGAACTATTTAGTGAAGTGAAATTACGTAATCGTTATATTGATATGTAGTTTGTCTGTGATAGGCGTGTGCATGCACAAGTACTGATTAATAGATTCAATAAATGGTATCCAAATTTTAAATTTACTGCTAAAAACGAAGAGTTATAGCTTTTCTTGACATGCTACTCAAACCTAGAACTGATGGCACATTGCGCAGATCATTCTTCTATACTTTAATTATTTGAAAAATAACTATACATATGCAAATAAATATAGATTAAAAATCGCAAACACACACACATATATATAGCATTTGTGCATTGGGTATTCAGGATCTAGTAACAAATTAGTTCAAATGAGACCAGAAGGAGAAACAAAGGTCAGCATGAAAGAAAGGTATAATCTCATGTATACATGCGTTTCGTGCTTACTGGCGACTTATTAGTAGGAGCCGGTACTACGCCCCATACCAACTTAGTATTCTGTCAGGAAATATTAGGCAGTGGACCATTAAATCACCATTACATATATGTATTCAAGTAGTAATTAAGTTAACTTCATATAAAATCTCTGACAATGACACTACAATTTAAAGTCATATAGCAAATTATGATTTTGGTTAAACTTTCCCTCGTGTGGAACCTATTTGGCATTCATTAACAGGGATCCTTTGAGTTGAACAAGCGTATGCTCGTGAGTTAGTTAAAATACCAACGACCCATACACCGGCTTGAGAAAACTCCGTAGAACTAGAGGTTGGAAGACAATAACGCGTAGATAAGGATAGTGCACCCATTTCTGTAACTCTCGTAGGATTGTGTAATTTTGTTTCGGATACGCAATTTATATCTATTTCTAATGTATCCCACGTACATGTGATAGCTTCTTTTTACCCAGCTTTTTTCAATATTCGCACATTAAATGCGGTGACGTTAAAACCTAACCTAGGTTTAATGAATGGTAGCTTACTAGAACTATTTTCCGTATTTGACAATCCAACATTAGACTCAGTGATATGATCAATATCCACCATGCTCATAGAATTTAAAGGTGCGTTACTGTTAGATTTGGAAGAGAAAACAGAGGTCAAAGAGGCAAAATTGGAGATGAAGGTGTCTGCAGTAGCCTGACTTCGCCTATCCACCCTGTATGACTCAGCAGATAAGACCTCCCTATTTATCCAGCGCGACGGCCGATGCAATACAGATTCAATATAATTTGTATTTTCATGAGTTATTTGTGGATTATTTCTTTTCGTTGCTTTCCTTCACTTAGACAGTTTGTCAACGAAAGTTGATGAGCACTAGCTGCCGATATGCCGGTGGCCAAATTTTTCTTAAACAGCCCAAACTCGCGCCTCGCGTCTGGCACACTCGCCTTCATTAAGTCACTACCTATTTAACACTAAGTTTTACCGCGTAATTAAACCAAACTCGAGGCTTCACATGAAACAGAATTTTGGCTACATCCCATTAGACCCGGAAAAGCTCATGCTACCAATCATAGGCTGACTAACTAGTCCACTTCTATTCGTCAGGCCGGAAATTGCAAGTATACCTCGGGCATCGTTGGAAAGAATATGTTGTTTACCTAGAGATGGAAGTCACACTATACCAAGTGTGCATCAAATACCCATATCAGCGAAACATGTTAAATCAACGTGCGATGATTGCACAGCGCACGCTTCCAAATGTCCATTCGCAGTTGAGGCTGCTAACCTTTCGAACTACACCTTTTGATCATGCTGACTATTGATTTTGCTCCTACAAATAATATGTATGAGAACAGTGAAAAACCGGTATACATTTATCAATTTTAGTATTTAGGCGAACATCTAACAGAGAATCTAAAGACAAACTTATTAAACCTGATCAAATGTGAATCCAATGTAACGAGGGAAAAGCCTACTCTGTTCTGCTTTTATCTCACGTTAAATTACATTGGACTATAACTTTTTGCCAAACACATTAAGGCAAATTCAGAAAAAAAAAGTACCTCTCGTTTATGGCCAAATGCACAAATTTAATAGTGTGTGGAGTTCAGCTGCTCATACACCAGAGCTCTAATAGGCTCAACTCAAACACAGCGTATGTCGTAAATGATAACATGTTATAAATACCGATAGGCTGCCTAATTGAAAAGTTAAGTATTTAAACGGAATCCACAAGTATGTGCTCTAAAATCGTAAATTTCTTGCACCCGCATCATATAGTGAAATAAAGCTTTTTAGCAGACCAAACTTGTTTAGCGCCTTTTTCTTGATCAGCGTAACTTTTAAATTATGTGATGCATATTAGATTTATCGCAAATATTAACGGCAAAAGCAGAAGTGTATCTTTTTCCTGTTAGCATATATCACCATCGGGAAACCCAAGCAAAACCGTTATAAAGCAAACTAAACACATTCTGGCAAAACTGTACTTCTTATACCTTTTATTAATTACATCAATTTTAGCACTCGCTAATTTCATTTTATGCTTTTAAAGGAAGTTTATGAGTTACAAAAATAACTGAAACAACGTTCGTACTTCTTTTTTTTAAAGGAGCAAATTCAATTCATCCATCGGATCGGATTCGTTCTAATTTTGGACGTATAAAATAGTTATCAGAATATCCGCCGTTAGGATTTACTAAGGTGAATATTGTTGAGAAACTTGTAACACGTCCATCACGACGCAGAAGCCATGCATTGCATAACATTTTAGAGCTATATGCCAACTTAAGCCTTTGGTCGACACATCAAGGTGATCCTATTCATACTGCATTAGTCCAAAAGTTCCAATTAGCCCTCTCGATTTTCCATTCAAAGGTCGACAAGATGCCGTCTAGGGAAGATATATATATATATATATATATATATATATATATATATATATATATATATAACGCACACAGGTATGATCTAATTATACATACATATTTGGTAAGACTTAAACGATTCATTAAATCAGTACTATACAATGGCGAAGCCAGCCTTGGAGATGAATTGCATTTGTTTTCATATTCAATGTTTAGTTTATACCGAAAAAATATGAATATATACATACGCATGTGTGTGGATATATATAATCTAACCTGGCTATTATAATGTAATTCAATATGTATGCTATCGATATAAAATAAACACTGTGTAATAAAGAAAATGCATTCCATCTACAAGACGGTTTGCGTTCTTATTATACACAAACACACACACACACACACACACATATATATTTATATATATATATATATATATATATATATATATATGTAGTCATAGAGAGAGAGTGTGGAATAGTGGAAACACCATCATCGCATGCGCCACCTCCAGTTTAGCTTGAAGTGGAGGTGACGTAACGTACTGATTGGTTGTTTCTATTTCACTTCCATGTTTAGATTTTTATATCTTGTCTTGCCTTTCAGTTTATATATATATATATATATATATATATATATATATATCGTATACTGGCATAATATATTAATTATACAAGCGTGTGTATTTAAAAATACCATAACTTGTTCCTTGAGCAAAAATCATTTGCCTTGTTTTATTATTTGGAAAATCATGGGGTGAAATTTGGCAAACGGAATAATATTGCGACTAACTAAATGGAATCTGTACATAAAATGCGCTCCTGAAATTGATTTATGCAGGACATAAAAAATTTCCGCTTAGTAATAGTTTAGCACAATGCGATTCGATTTGACAAGTCTATGTATGCACACACACAAATCACGCAAAAAGTGAACTCACTGAAAGACTCTAAATTTCTTCTTAAGATGGATGGCCAGCGAAAAATAGTCATATTCCGATTGAAGAAACTCCAGCCCATTTTGGACAGCACAGCTACCATGTTTATTCCATTCATGCTTCCTGTACAAGAAATCAATTAGATTAGTAAATAATTATTCCGAAAATTTGCTTTAAAGTTAACGTTGTTAAGCAATGAAACATTGATGTGTAAGTGAAAATTAAAATCACAATCCACCAAATAAAAAAAATCTTTGCGCAATTCTATACATTAAAATTGCATGGTATACATTTTTTCAAAAATGTTACTGCATTCCCGTCAATTTTTTTGTTCCAAATATTTATTGAAATCAAGTTTGTGAACAAGATGTAAGCACGAATCCCTTTGTATTTAACCAGTCAGACAACATAGCAAAACTACCGTCAGTCACGAGTACTGAATGGTCTAGACCTACCACGATAATCATTAGAGTACGACGGAAAACTGATCAATAAGGATGAAAACGCAATTCATATATACGGAAATAAAATTTGTGGCTCTCACCTCTCGTAGTTTTGCATACATTGTACATGACTGGAAATGTCGGCTGCACAATATCTATGCAGTCACAAACATTAATTTTCTACAGCTTTAACCATATGTGTATAAGTTTTACAATTAAGCAATCATTGATTGCGTGGGTGGTGATAGCAATTCTTTAAAAGCAAGTTTACGAGTTGGAAATAATTACCAATCCCATTGTATTTAACCAGTCAAACAACTTGGAAAATCTTTTATCCATCTCATATATTGACGTTGTACTCTGATGACGATCATGGAAGGTCTAAATCTATTAGTACGTGCGACTGACAGTAGTTCAGCCAATTTGATAGCACTCGTAGGTCGGTAAAATCTTGAATCCTTTACATTTCCAGGTGCACAGTTGGTGTTTGGCATTGATTGATGGGTTCTCACTAGTCCCTTCACTATGATGCCGCCCATGAGCTGCTTGTCTGAAAATGACGTTGGAACCAGATTTTCCAAATCTGGTTCCAACTAGCAGATATCAACTTTGCACATATATATATATATATATATATATATACTCACATTTTATTACGGACATAAATATCCATACGTACAAGTCTATACAAACTATATTATGTATATCTAAATCAAAATATACGCGACCATGTGTGTTTCTCTCATATCTTATATAAGAATCTAAATATCCATCCATTTATATATATGAATATATATGCGTGTACACACCATATAAATAAGCATATAAGAAACCATGTCTGTTCACATCAAATCTTATTAAAATATAGAATCTTTCCCATATATGTTTCGACACCATATATATAATATGCATATTTGTATAAACATATAAGCAACCACGCGATATCCTTCCAGATCTTATTAAAATATATAAATATCCATCCAACAACCAATCCATATATATATATATATATATATATATATATATATATATATATATATATATATATATATATACGTTTACAATTCATATGTGATATTTTTATATAAGTCAACATATAAGTAACAATGCAAGATCCGCTAGTGCACAAGATTCACTATAATTAATGTTTATCCGTTAAATTACACCTTCTAACCCCATTAAATTTGTTTCATTTACTATATCAAATTCCTAGTCGTGGAGTTCTAGTTGGATTTATTGTTAGCAACAAGTCCGCCTATCCACATTTCCTGCCATTTGAGAAGGCATCATAAAATATAGGGCCTAAAGATGTCAACCATTCGTGACTTTCATTCTTAATTTCATTTCATTTGATTCTTAAATCAAAATGGTTATTCTATTTCGGCTACATAATGCAATCCATTTACAGCCATCCTAGCTTATCTGATGACCTGTCTTCATTGAGTGCCTGGCTGGATCATATCTATGACAATGTCCTGATTTTAGAATCTTTACAAGGTATCTCGTATATATGTATTGATAAACTCACATGGTTGCTTATTTGATATGCACATTTAATATAGTGTGTAAATATATATATATATATATATATATATATATATATATATATATATATGTGAATATATAGATAATTCGAAAAGATTTGTGATGAAATAAAATAGTTGCTTATATGATTATCTATATATGCATAAGAAATAGTGTTTAGCCAAATATATGAATGGATATTTAAATAGAAGTTGTTGGTATAAATAAATATAATTTAGAGATACATCGATACTTATATGGTTTGGACAGAGGAATGTATATTGTAAATTAAATTTATATAGGAGAGGTTTATAAATATATTGATATACCATTTGTTATTGTAGGCTCCATATTCGGTCTCGTCAATGTGTTAGGGTAATATTATATTTTTTTCAAAATAATTGACAAATATAAGCTTTTGAACACAGGATGAGATTAGGTGATTCTGGATTACTGCAATATAATTAAAATGAAAATTATTAAATAAATCGAGAAATCACGGATAGGCGTGTATGTCGATTCATGTTTTGCTTATACTCATTCCATAAATGTCAATTTTGATTAGTCTACATATATGTGTGTACAAGACGTTGTGTGTGGGGGTATGTGGGTATTTTTGTGGACGTATGCGAGTACATGAGGGTAGGTCTTACGACCGGAAATTTAGTCAGATGAAGAAATATGCTCAACATAAATACATCTGTCTTGAATGAGGATATCCCTTTTGCCACAAGTAGTTTTTTTTTCTGTGTATGGTGTCAACCCTGAGGATGGGACCAGAAATGAAGTCTATAAAATATGTTAAAAATTCGGAAAAGTGTGGTTTACGAAAAATTTCAGAAAATCTAATTGTGGACGGCTTCAGGAGACTTGACAAGTGAGAACCCATCAATGAATGGTCAGTACAATCTGTACACTTGGAAATGTAAAGGAATCAAGATTTTACCGACATACGAATGCAATCAATTATCCCGCAACAACAATTTGAGTATGAGCATATAACGACGAGAACACCACGCAAAGAAGTACTATATTTAAAAATGCTTGTCTAACCCTGAAAAATTATTTATCACGACATATCTTATGGAGATTCTAAAATAATAAATCAGACGCGTGCAAAGCGGAAATGACATGTAATCATTGTAGTTTCACTTAGATGAACTTACTCGTTTGTGTCAATATATTTAGCCGAAGGCTTCGCAGTTTTATACACACACACATACACATTATGAATGTTTAGCAAGTCATGAATCACCAATGTGCAAGCGACCACTGTAGTTTAGCATAAATAATCATACGAGTGCACTTAATTGCATTAAACCGAATGCTTATCGGCTATAGACACACGCAAACACATAAACGTCAGTAATAATTATAAGACCTAGAAATAAATATAAATGAAATCATTTAAACGATTTTTGTACTTGTTTTAGTACTTTTCTAAAATTCTTGTGAGGAGCAGATCATTGCAAAAGGAGTTTGATACGGAGCAAAAATTGACGGGAGTACACCAGTCTATGTGGAAGTATGTATTAGGTGTTGCGAATCTAGTAACAAATTAGTTCAGTTGTGACCAAAAAGATAAACCAAAGACAGCATGAACGGTTTATCCCTCTGGTCACACCTGAAATAATTTGTTACTAGATTCGCAACACTTAATACATACCTGCATATATATTAGTTCCCTGCAACAAACAGTATCTAACGGTCTATGTGGAAAACAGAGATCAGGTAATTTGGTAATTTTAAAGTTACATTGCTTAATAATGTGTTTTACTCCACCGCATTTATGACAAATATACAAATGAGTTAATTTCACGGAGAATGTTTATTAATACTTAGTGAAATCTCGATGATGCCAGTTACCTCATAGCTATTCGCACCTAGTTAAAGTGCATGTATTGACTAACAATAACCACTAAAGCACATCTAAACAATGTAGAAGACTTCAGGGTCTATGATACGCAGAAGCGACTTTTAATTTAAAAAATAGTGTTCATGTGATTCGCATCTATACAGAAAACTAAGGTGTACTCAATTTTTGCAAAACATATATAAATACGTGCGTAAAAATTCACATGTACACAACTCTAAACATACACAAAAGTTTATAAATGCATGACTGCATACATACAATCGTACACACATGAACACATAAATAAATACATACGTAAATACGTTAATATATACGTACACACATACATAGATGGCTGCGTAAGGACGAACGTATAACCTTATTTATGCAAGCAGAAAACGCATGATTGGGAAATGAATCTGAACTGGAGCTGATGCATACAACAATTGTTCCTGCCCTGTGTCATACTCTTTTCTTTCTCAATGCCGCGTTTTGCGTACGCGGGTAATAGCTGTACACGGGCAGTTACACAAAGATCCGATTTTCACATTTCCAATTTTGTTTTGTCTTTGATCGGGTTGACTTGTTCTTACTTCAACTGGAAATGCGGTTCTATCACATCTTTGTTTACTGGCATTTCCAGTTGAAGTAAGAACAAGTCAACCCGATCAAAGACAAAACAAAATTGGAAATTGTGAAAAATCGGATCTTTTTGTAACTGCCCGTGTACAGCTATTAACCGCGTACGCAAAACGCGGCATTGAGAATCTTAATGCTGACACACCGCAAAATATTAACTTAAAAAAATACTCTTTTCTTGTTTCAATTTTCCTCTTATTTGCTTTACGAAAATAAATCCCTGCATTCTTTTGGAGATAACAGAGGATAAAGTAAGTAAAATTGCTTCTTCTATATGGAAACATACATTTAATTTATTTAGAATTTTAAACGGTTCTGAGAATATATAATATTTCAAAACGCGATACAGAATAACACAGCCACGATAATAAAGATATTTAAATTTTCAACGCTATTGGGAAATTAAATATTTAAAAAAATTGTGCTTGAGAACCAAATGATCATGCTGAATCTCGTAACTTAAAATTGCTTTTGTCTTTTCATTGCACGATAATATTTATTTTAGTCCAGAAAAAATCTCGCGCAGAATTGAGTCAAAAGTTAAAACAAGAGTAATATGACCTACAGATATAAACAAGCAGATAGAAATTCCACAGACTAAAAACAGCTTCGTACTTCTCTTGAAATCAAGTTTGCTAACTTGAAGTAAACACCAATCCAATTGTATTTAATCCGTGAATCACACGTACTGATGCGTTTCGACCTTTTTTGATCATCATCAGAATACGACGGAAAATCCTACTAAGGAGGAGCAAACCGTACTATTAAGAGGAGTATATATATATATATATATATATATATATATATATATGGAAAGCAAAATTAAATATGCGGCTCTCACCTCTAGTAGTCTTGTATACATTGTATTTGACTAGCAATGTCAGCTGAACAATATCTATACAGTCACGCACATTAACTTTTTGCAGCATTTGCTACATATATATATAGGTAATACAATTAAACAATCATTGATTGCGCGGAGGGTGGTAACAATTCTTTAAACGAAGTATGCAGGCTTGAAGTAAATACGAATCCTTTTTATATTTAACCAATCTTCGAACAACACGGCAGTCACACGTACTGACGCATTTCGACCTTCCATGATCATCATCAGAGTACGACGGCAAACTGGCTAGCGAGGATCAAATTGCAATGCCTCGGACTATTTTCACAATAAGCAGAAAAGATTGTTGAAATCATGACGCCATGGATGATGTAGCAAATAAGCACAGTAATTTTACATTCTTGGTTGCTGAGAGCTTATCTATGTACATATGTTTATCAAGCGTGATTTACTTAAGAAAATCGTCTATTTATAGCCAGGGGGAAATTTTCATTCGACTTTAACAATAGCTAAAATCTCGTTAAGATATGTTTTAGTGGAAGACAAACACAAGAACATACTAAATCAATCCTCGCAAATCAACGTAATTAATAAGAGTTAAACTTTGTATTAAAACGATTAGTATTAAAAGAATGAAAAATCGGCGAAACTTGCTGTTTCAAAATTTCCTTATCTGTTTTGGGACAAAAAAGGCTGAGTTACAGTTGTTTTATTTGTTAGAGGAACTTCGAATTCCAAAGGCGGCATCCATTGTCGGTCCACTGTACATTGAAAGTCTTATAAACGAGCTAGTTAACAAGTATTTAGACTATCTTCATTAGCTTGTTTCTAAGACCGACGGTCTCCAGTTTACTAATCCGAAATATCTCCGACGAATAAAACAACAGGAACTCAGTCTGCGTTAGTCACAACAAAGATCAGATATTCAATGTTATTATCCAGATAAACTGAATCAAAGGGCTGTACAAGTCGGAACTAAACTTGTTTGTATCCGAACTTCATTTTCAAAAGCAACTAAAATTATCTCTAAACCTATGTGAATCTAACAAAAGTTTTGCAAGTTTGCGCATTTTTTCAAAATAGTGATTGGTGCTTATCATATGTGCGAAAGCATTATTTAAATTATTAGTTAAATTTGTATAACCACAATGCTTAATAGTGACATGGAATTCAAATAGGAATATAAATTGAGCGCAGGAGTCGAAATTCATTTCATCGAAACAAAACACGACGATAAATGTGTTGGAAGTAAAAAAAATTCGAACATATTTTTATACTATAATTAAATATTTGGCAAGCACGTTAAGGTATCAAGTCTTGAAACTATGCTAGACTTTAACCATTTGTGTCTAATTAGTTAACGCTTTAATAGCCTATACTCTTGATTATCTAATCTCAAGTGGAAAACTTCAAATCGAAATCGGTTTTTTAATCGTTTTTGAGTTAAGTAGCCAAACAAGCACACATTCTTGCGCAGCATTATATATTATTCGAAAATGCAAAAAATGCTTAAAATAACCAATGCACTTCATGAAACGGACCGTTTTCGTCTTTTCTGGGTACTTTTAAGAACAGCAGAACCCAGAGCTCGAACCAGGGGGCAAATGTTGCAAAGCCTTGCTACACATCTAATACGCAACTCAATTATGTACTGAATTACATTTTTAGTCAGGTTTTCGTTCAGTTGGATCCTATTTAGATTCACATTTGACTCAAAGTTTAAACAAACCATGTTGTATTTGTCAGTACATGACAGAAACCATGTCCCTCGGGAAGTTATATTAAATTAAATTATAATAACAGGATTGGATAAAATGTATTTCGGTCTTATAATCTACAAAACAGCCTAGGAAAACAAATTTACTCCATAAATTAGACCAGTTAGGTCTTCATTAGTCACCCATCAAGAACATGTTAGAATTCAATATATATATATATATATATATATATATATATATATATATATATATATATATATATATATATATATATATATATATATATATATATATATGCAAAAACTGACAATATGAGAGTAAGTGTATTATGGATAAAAAGGCCGATTTTTTCGAGACTATTTAATAACACAAAATACATTTTATAAGAAATTAATTTCATGGATTTCCTACATTATACATTCTACATTATAAAATGCATATTTTATACTGACAAATGTGTGTATGTAATGGGACTTGTGTTTACATAAAAATCGCTACCTTGGTTTGAATAATTTTTATTACCGTCCGCGCAACTAATTTTCGTTTAATCATATGTATGAGTACCAGTCTAATTTTCCATACCTTTTATAATTATTTGCATCAGTCGTACGAGTGGTTTATGGTTAATTGAGAATCGACATGTGAGTTTATGTAGCTTTGTGATTGAATAACTACGTAATGCTATTAGAATTCAGGCCGATATTTGATCCGTATTTGTCGCCGTAAAATTTTTTTCCCTAATATTTGTGGAGACATTTCCGACTCTATGCCTCAAAAATGCATTTATAATAGAGCATCATTAAAAAAGATCACAAAGAAGCTCTGGCGTTTATTAACCTATATATTTAGGCCACAAGCACACGTAATTGCAAAACTAGCTGATTTTTACTGCATATTTGTCGCCGTAACGTTTAGTACCTTAATATTAGTAGAGTCATTTCCGACTCTATGCCTCAAAAATGCATTTATAATAGAGCATCATTAAAAAAGATCATAAAGAAACTCTGACATTTGTGAACCTATATATTTATGTTAAAAGCCCGCACATAATTTCACAAATAGCTACCTCATTGCCCAAGTTTATGCCAATCGCTATGCATAGCCATTAGTAGAAATCATTAGTTCCGTAAGATATCACCACCTAAAATATCGATTCGTCTTTATTTAGCAACACAACAGTAGCACCAGTAAGACCAAGTGACGTCGATAGCGGTGACACACTGGAAATAGTTGAAATTTCTTGTCAGTAACGCAAATTCCGGCTGCGTTTTGAAATAGTTAGCCAGTTTAATTCTAGAAATAACATGCTAGTTACTGCTAGAAACCAACTACTCTGCCTACCAGAGCAGGAACTGCTGGTAGTATCCTTTCGCCAAATCTTACTGTATCGTTTGTATTAAACCCATGTACACCCTTTGTATTTTCGTCGAAGCATCTTCGGGTTGTGAAAATACAAATATAAATTTAACATCCAATGAAGCCGTGCCACCGAAAGATGCTTCATTATTCAAAGCAAAAGATAATCCATGAGCAGTGGCTTCTATCGTGCGGTTGGTTTAGTCGGCCCATTGACGGGTATACAACGCGTATACAGCGTGACACATTACTTGATTTCATAAATAATGTCTATTTCGCTTTAAAAGAATAAAGCTGACAGAAGTAAGTGTTGCTAGCAAGCATAGCCTTAGATGGTATGCAATATCAGAATACACCTGATGCAACCGTATGTGAATATAGATAGCACAAAACTCTTTGCTTCTCCTGCGCTAGTACTTCTTGGCCGTATTTGGACGCTTACTCTTAGCCACCTACATCGCAGCTTTATTAGATCGACCTCCGGTAACATGAATAAAATACGGAGCATGCTCTACAGAGGATGACCTGGTAGATACGACGTAGAGATACCATTATTCTATTGAAAAGCTTATATTGATGCTTGAACAATATAAGTATTTTAAAGAAAAGTAATAACAGCTTTTTCCGACGGCGAGGTAGAAAACCAGTTATCTACCGTAAATTTATTAAGATAGGAAGAAATTACGGACTCCTAGCTGAAGTGTCTTTCAAAATCTGATTCCCCAGAAAGTAAGTTATATTTCGACAGTAAATTCGTTGGGTTTGTTTAAGCCGCCTATTTCCTTGTAGAAGACGTGAAAACGCCAACAAACATTAACTTTATAGGTTGTACAAAATTGCAAGCCTTATTTATGATTTATACTAACAAACGCTTCTCGTTAGAAAAACAAATAAAGTTCTAGCAACTAGTTTGGATCAGTCACATTTTGCCTATGTCCTCAATTCGATTGCCTAGTAGAGCATTATTTTCTCATCCAGTGGAAAATTGGCGTAAAAGAGAGGTGAGTGGCAGAATCGTTTAAAGTTAACTGCATTCAAAGTGGGTAATATGGAATCAACTTGTCTGCCGGAATGGGGCGCGCATCATAATTCTTGGTTCGAAACCTTGCACGATATGGCCTCGAGTCGAGCGTAGTTGCGATCTTGTTGTGGATTTCTAGTAGAATCCCGTTCGTAACTTACATTTCTAAGTTGAGCAAAGTTAGCTGCGAGGTTTCGTTGCATTTATTACGAGATACAATGAAAGCCGTTACAGAAGCTGTATTACCCAATGTTGCCGTGCCATTAAGCTGACTTGGCCAAAATGGTGTGATGTCGAGATTTAGCTGTAGGTAAATACACTCATAGTAGCGAGTTCGTCCCCCTAATAAATCTCTCTACTAATTTGTGTTCGTGAATTATTACATTCGTCATTTCTTTAAAAAAAATCCGTGTAGTGTTGGTATTCTTATAGTTTTTTCGCAGTGAAGAATTAGTTAATAATGCCTTTTGTACTACTGTGCATGTTGAATTACTTTTGCCAGTTTAGAACTAGCAATAAGTCTGCGTAAACTATAACCTAATTGACTGATTTTTGTATAAATAAGTATCATGTGACAGTTAATAATAATGCCATTTTGCAAATTTTACAAAATATCCAACATGAAACGTAAATAAGAATGCATTGTTGTTAAGAGCAGAATTAATCAGATTCGTTCAAGTGTTCTTTTAAGGTTAGAAAATTCTGTTTAACCTAGGTCATTACGACAATACACCTTAAGTTTACACATTTGAAAACTAAACAGAGTTTATCGCTCCGTTTTATAGCTGTTGGTGATTTGGCTTTGGCATGAAATATTAAAATTAATCAGTTAATAGATAAACTAAAAATAGCGGGTTTATCCATCACGTACTTCACTAAAAATGCCGGCTAACCTATTTCTATTCAGTCACGAACGTCACATGTTTTCGGCTATCATTGCTGCTTGTAAGTTACAAATTGACCAATTAATGATCGCGTTTTTCGTGATAAATATTCTTCAAATCAAGTTGACGTACTATAAATAAACATTAATTCCATTTAATTCCACCAGTTGAACAACTCATATAATTAAAACGAACGTTGGTTGCGCGGGTGGTGATAACAATTATTATAATCAATGTTGCGGTCTTGATATAAACACCTGACCCATTAATTGCTTACATATGTCAAATTCTGGCCAGTACATGATGAGTTTCCAATAAGGACGAAAACGGTCTACTGGATGAATTGCCTTTTCTACACTATACAATTCTTAGTTTATACTGACATATGTAAGCAATTAATGGGTCAGGTGTTTATATCAAGACCGCAACTCTGATTATAATAATTGTTATCACCACCCGCGCAACCAATGTTCGTTTAATTATATAAATGTTCATTCAGTACCATTTCCCCATGTAATGTGGTGTCTGTTCAGTAATGACAGATTGGGCATGGTTAGTTGGAACTTTGGGTCGAAATGGATGCCATATGAGCTCCACCTAAAGGAAAAATTGACTAACCAAGTTACATTGGTTAGTATATAACTGAAAATTGTGTGTAGTGTAGTGTGCGGCAGGATAGCTCAGTGGTTAAAGCACCAGATTCCGAAGCAGACATTACTTAGGTTTCGAGTCTATCCCGCGGCAAGAATTCTTTTAGCCCGGTACAGCGAGTAGGTTCCCAATTAGGACAAGAAACCGGTCTACTGGATGAATTGCCTTTTCTACACTATACAATCCTTAGTTTATACTGACATATGTAAGCAATTAATGGGTCAGGTGTTTATATCAAGACCGCAACCTTGATTATAATAGTTGCACAACTCGGCAACAAATTTTGCCAGTCACACGAGCTGAAGCATGTCGGCCTACTTTGGTTTTCATCAGAGCTCGATGGCAAATTGAATAACGAAGATCACACCGCGGTACACATAAATATAGTGACCAAAATGAAATTTCCTGCTGTTGACTACAGTTTTTTTCGCATAAATTGTACTTTATTGAAAATATTGACAGCAAAACTTCTACACAGTCACAAACATTACATTTAGGCAAATTCGTCATATAATTAAACAATCATTGATTGCACGGGTGGTGGTGAGAATTATTTAAATCAAGTTTGCCAGACCGAAGTGAACACCAATCCCGTTGTATTTTAAATCGCCAAGCAACTTAGCAAGACTACCGTTAGTGACATGTACTGACGCTGCAGTTGAACAATAATCTATTGCGCGGGTGGTGGTAACAATGCTTTACACCGAGTTTGCGAACTTGAAGTAAACAACAATCCCATTGTATTTAACCAGTCGTCGAACAACATAACAAAACTACCGCCAGTCACAACGCACTGACGCGTTTCTACCTTCCATGATCATCATCAGAGTATGACGGCAAACTGACAAGCGAGGATCAAACCGCATTGCATATATATTGAAGGCGTAATTATATATGCGGCGCTCACCTCTAGTAGTCTTGCATACATTGAACTTGACTGGAAATGTCTGCTACACAATTTCTATGCAGTCACGAACATTAGCTATTTGTAGCTTTCGCCACACACACACACACATATATATATATATATATATATATATATATATATATATATATATATATATTAGACAATGCAAGTAATCAATAAATAAAATACATGTACTGACGTGTTTCGACCTTCCATATTTATTCATTGCGGCTTGATCCACGCTAGTGACTTTTCCGTCGTTCTCCGATGATGATGATCATCATCGAAGCTCGAAACACGTCAGTACGCACGATTGATGGTAGTTTTGCTTATTTGTTTGACAACTGGTTAAATAAAATTGGCTTGGTCTTTACTTCAAGCTCGCAAACTTGACTTGTAGAAATTCGCCATATGCATGCAATTCCTAAGATTAAATTATTATTTATTGAGCAAGAGGAATAAATTATTTGTCAAATAAAACTTTTGAATAAAAGATAAACAACAATCCCGATTTTTTTCTATCCATTCGCATTTCGACCTACCAAATGCACTATTGGAAAAAGACGAAAAAATGACTAACAAGGGTCCAACTGCAATGCGTGATAAAGGTTAACAAAATGAGATCTGCGGCTCGCACCCCAAGTAGTCTCTCATACATTTTACATTTACTTGAATGTAAATGCAGGCGGAACACTTTTTATGTTTACAAGAATTTAACATTTTGCAGCGTCCACCACGTGTACGCAAGTTAGAAAGGGGAAAAATCATTGTTTGTGTTGGTGATTATTAATATTCTTTAAAACAAGTTTGCGTACTAGAGATAGACACTAATCACATTTTATTCATCCAGTCGAACAACAGAGTGAAACTACCGACAATCGTTCGTACTATTTCAATTTATTATGGCCTCCTTCAGAGCAAGAAATCGAAATGACTAATGAAACTAGAAACAAAATGCAAACAAAAGGTAAGCAATATGAGATCTGCCGCTCCCATCCACAGTTGTTCCGCGTAGATTATTATTTATTGCAAATGTCGGCTGCACAACATCTCAGCAGTCTCGAGCATGAATCATTTTCAGATCTCCCTAGATATATGTAAGTTATACAATTAAAAAGTGATTGATCGCGCGGGTGTGACCAGCAGTTCATTAAATCAAGTTTACATACTTGAGATAAATAAAAATTCCATTTTAATTATCAAGGCGTTAGTATTGCGAATTAGCATGACTGAATTGAATATAATGGTCTGATGTTACCTTAAATGATTTAAAGATTTTGTATTAACACTCGCCCAATCAATGCTTGTTCAAAATAATATTTAATACACGCTTTTCTGGAAAAGACAAAACGGGTAATTAAATTATCGTCGATTGATCTCAAGGATAATGAAAACAGAGTACATAATCTGGAGCTGAACACGGCCGTACCTATAGAATACATACCTAAGATTGAAATTATTACGGAGGCGGTTAAAATCTCCAAAACACACAGAGGATAAATGTAAGCCGAATTATGAATGGAAAAGAATGGGATCGAAGTTTTTATCTAATAAGGTAATATGCCTTAAAGCAGATAAAAGTGGAGCAACAGTGCTAATGAATCAGAGAGATTATAATGATAAGATATATGTGCAATTAAATCATAAAGAAATTTATAATAAAACCAATAATAATCGATATGATAAGTTGCAAGGTGAGGTTAAAACTTCAATCAATCAAATGAGTGGGTCTTGGGAATTAGATTCAATCTTTGGAAAATCATTAATAAATAGAATCATGCTCCCTCCCAGAGTGTATGGTTTAGTAAAGATTCATAAACAAGATAATCCACTTAGGTTAATTGTGAATATTCAGAATTCTCTTGCAATGGAGCCAGGTCACCTGATAAACTGGAATGGCTGTAAACGGATTGCATTATGTAACCGAAACAGATTAACCAGGTTGACTAAGGAATCAATAGAAATAAAATCAGGAATGAACATCATGAATGTATTAAAATCATCAGGCCTCAAATTTAATGAAGACTTCTCGAATGGATGGAAACGTGGATTGGATGAATCAGAGTTAACATTAAATCCAAAGAAGAGCTCGCGAAATCAAAATTGAGATAGTAAACATAACAATTTAGATGGAGTTAGAAAGATGTATTTTGACTGATATACTATAAATGTACTGAATCGTGTGCACTCGGGGAACTTAAATAGTTTCGTATATGTTGATTTAGATATATATTTATTTATATATATATATAATAATAATAATAATAAATGGATTGTACACGTATATACATAAATTTATTGGTGGATGGAAATGCAAAATATTTCAAAAATATCTAGGAGGACCTCCAATGGTTGCTTATATGTTTATTTATATATCAGATTGTACATAGTGTAAACGTAAATATATAGATAGATATTTTCAGATATATAAAGTATGAAATCACATGTTTGCTTATATGTTTATTTAAATATGCAAATAGGTATATATATATATATATATATATATATATATATATATATATATATATATATATATTGTGTATAGACCAATATATGACTGATTCCATATATTCATATAGGATGTGGGGTGACTCACATGGTTGTTTATATTCATATTTAGATATGCGCTATATATATTTTGATGGCTATTTAGATTCTTATATAAGATGTGAGAGGAACTCAAATGGTTGCTTATATGTTGATTTAGTTATGAATATTATGTATGTATGGATATATGTGTATTCATATAATATGTGAGTATGAATAATATATTTAATGTAGATATATTATATACTTATGGTGAATATTAGGTACTTTAAGTTCAGGTAACCCATGTTTTCGATTATAGATATATATTATAGATATAAATATATACAAATACATAGATATATAAAAAGATATGAACACCTGACACATTAAGTGCATGCATTTTTCAGTAGACCGGTTTCGTCCATATTTAGAACTCATCACATACTGACCAAAATTTTGCCGCGGACAGGACTCGAACCTGGGCACGCCTGCTCTAATCACTTTGCCACATTGACTAATATAATTTATCCATTGAGGGACTCACATGATTGCTTATATGATATTCATATTATATATGGTTTATATACGTGTATATATATATATATATGCGACGGATAGATAGATTATATATATGCGTGAAAGTATATTGTGAAGACGTACATAAATGGATATTTATATATAAGATGTCGGTATAAATAAATATAAATCAGTAAATAACAAATAAGTATACTTATTGCTGAACCATTACGTACCCAAGATGAATCGTATTAACCCACCTTGATGCTTCAATGTAATTTTATCCATACATGGATTTGAATATGGTTTGGACACGGATATTTAAATGAAAATTTAAATTTATACATGATATAAGTAAAACTGTGTATTGCATTGATATATCATTCATTAGAGTAGACTCCGTATTCGGTCTTGTCCAAACGATAGAATAATACTATATTTTGCTGGCCTATCTCTCTCTCTCTAAGAGATTAAGTAAACTGGGAATTTGAGGATTACTGTAGTATGATTAAAATTTTGTATATACATGTTATTGTAAGAGAATATGTATTAAGATCGGATATTAGGGCATACAATAAAAATTATTTAGTAATTAAAATAAACATAAATAGGTATTTCTTGACTGAGGATCCCGCATTTGCCACAAGCTGTTTTGTTCCTGTGAGTATGGTTTCAACCCTGAAAATCGGACTGAAAATGAAGTCCCGAAAAATTCGGAAAAAATCGCAAAATCCAGTTTCAACATCATTTACAGTCAATCAGCTAAAGGACGGCTAAAGAATGAAAAGACAAGTGAGAACCCATCAACTAAGGCGAAATAAAGGAATTGAATAAAACAATAAACAAGGACAGCGCTTCGCAATGTACATAAAAATCTAAGCATTACGTAAAACGTAATTATTTACAAGTAATAAATTAAGTATTTACCTATTAGTGACGGTAAAAATCAAGTGTTTACGAAATTGACAAAATATTCCACTTTGTGTTAATGTACCAATCGGTTTCGAAATGCCATCG
Source organism: Eudiplozoon nipponicum (assembly GCA_029291075.1). Classification (NCBI taxonomy): domain Eukaryota; kingdom Metazoa; phylum Platyhelminthes; class Monogenea; order Mazocraeidea; family Diplozoidae; genus Eudiplozoon; species Eudiplozoon nipponicum. Next base: position 2,300 of record JAQBSW010006682.1, on the reverse strand, counting down.
AACACTACTGAAAGAAGCAGAATTTCCATGCGCAAGTTGCAATATCATTATTTAGAACAAGGCTAAAGGAACGAAAAATCACAATATCATACCGTTAGTAATGTACAGTCTAAACCGATATTCGTTTCTTCATTCTGTAAATCACATAAATTGTTATACTATGCTCTTAACAACTGCGCACTAAAATTCAAATAATATACTCTATTTAAGAAGTAATATCGAATAATGTAGTATCGCTTAACTAGTTTTTCCAACGACCGATTTAAAACTGAATACCTCATACCAAAATGCTATTAAAATAATAATAGGCCTACATCAAAGTAATGATAATGATTGAATAGAAAGTGTGCAGCAGACATTTCAGTCAGGTTCTATATATATATATATAGCCGGCTCTCGTTAAGGTAAACTTTTATTCCTGCATGTACAGAACTATATTTTCAGTGTGACAGTCAAGTTTATTGGTGCATATAATAGTAAGTTAGGCATAGTCTTCATTTCTGTTAATAATGTCATTCTTCTAGAACAGTCTTTTCCATTTGTTTAAGTTCGTCACTCAATTTATTTAAAAATTTTACTGCGTGCGGGTGTGAAACAGGACTTATGTATTGTGCAGAACATGTAAAAGTGAATGCTAATCTATTACAGGACTATAACCTGTGATGCCTAGGGCATTACTGTGGGATGAATCGGCAAATATATATATATATATATATCTCTATATATATATATATATATATATATATATCTCTCTCTACATGGAGGAGACTACTAAGGGTTGCAAGCCGCATTTCTGCTTGTCATCAATATAAAAACTTTGCTGCATCATATCCTCTACTCAGTTTTGTATCTTGCTCTAGTGATGACCAAGGAATTTCGAAATGCTTCGGTTCTTTTATCCGATGGTGTGTCTGATATATTGTGCGATTGATTAAAAATGTTTATTTAATGTTGATTTAAAACCCTTAACATTTTTTTAATTTCCAGGACCATAAATAAAATGGAAAAAAATATTAAATAATAGTTTATAAAAAAATCAACTTGCGCACTCAACTAGCAATGAAATATATGACCAATAATTAATATTAAAACATGGTTCATTGTACGCTCAATCTAGTTTAGTTATTAAATGAAACTTTTGTGCGTTGTATCCATCACATTTCGAACTTTATAGATCTGTTATCAAGGATTTCTTGTGCCTACGTGTATTTATTAAATATCCGTGAATCTGGATTTCCGTTATTAGTGATTGGGACCATCGTCAGAGCTCACAATAAAAGAACAACATAAATAAAACACATGTACAAAACAAATTGAGCAATCTCGTTGAAAATACTCTACTTATATTTATTAAAGCAGGCCCAGTCAGTTTTGCTAGCAATAACCCTTAGATGTGTATAAGGTTATCCGATAGATTTCAATAACTATTACTGACACATTCTAAAGTACTTTTACTCTCTGCTCTAAAATCCGGTCTTAATAACTATTCTCTTCTACTCACATGTATAGACGAAAATATCCACATGACCCCCCACGCACACAATAACCTATACGCACATAAGTGTACTCTAATCTAAAGTGACATTTATTGAGTAATTATAAGCAAAACATTTGGATTGACATACACGACTATCCGTGATGTATCGAGTTTTTTTAAACTACATTTGCCGACGTGTAGAAGGATCAACAAAATTTGTAAAATTATAATCTTGTTTTAGTCATCCTCAAATTCCCGATTGACCTAATCTCATCCACTGTGAAATAGGTTACATATAAACAGAGAGGTTAATAAAACCGTTGAATATAATATTATTCTATTGTTTGGACAAGACCGAATATAAAGCCCACACTTAAGAATTTAATTTTACATTTAAATATCTGTCACATATGTGTACAGATAACATTACATGTAAGCAACAAGGTGGGTTCATACGACTCACGTTGGGTATACAATATATCAGCAATAAGTATATTTTTTAAATTATTTGCCAACACATATTTTGTTTGCCATATATGTCTTATACACTCTATATACATATATATATATATACATATATATATATATATATTTATGCTCATACTACATATGAGTACCTGAATATCCAAAAACATATACACGTCTACACCACCACCTGTATTATGGTCATATCTAAATCAGCATGCTGAGCAGCCACATGTGAGTTCACCCTCACATCTTATATAGAATAAATGGTATCATTCATGATAAATATGTCTCTACACTATATATATATATATATATTCGTGTACGCACATTGGCATAATCTGCCATATCTAAATAA